>JAODLD010000124.1:7362862-7382025 GCA_026781065.1 Mormyrops boulengeri
CGGGTCTCATTTTTTTTTCCCCAGTGACTAACGGGCAGTTTCTTTGACATCATGATCACCTGCGAGGCCCCAGTCAGCTGCCAGCATCGCCACGGCGACTCCGAGACCGAGGCGTGTCACCGGGCGAGGCAGCGGATCGGCAGATGGGGAAGCTGACAGCCTGTGACATCTTCCGCCTTGAGAGTCATTAAATGGCTCCCGGTCCATTTTGCCTCGGGCGGCCATCAGGGGCCCGAGTTCTGTCACCCGCTTCTGACTGGAAGCCCAGCCCGTCCGGTCCGGTTGCTACAGGGGCTAAGTTTCTCCTAAACCCGTGGGGATGGAGCCATCGAACCGAGCGGATAATGAAGTCAGTGCAGAAAGTTAAAACTTAAATTAGGACTACTTCAGGCCATTGCACAGGCAGAACGTGCTTTATGGCTTCAGAAACGTGTTTTTAGCTTTGAATTAAGTTGGTAGAATGCATGAGAAAAATAATCCAGATTTAAAATATATTTAACGTGAAAAGCCAGTCAACTCAACGCTATAATAATACAGGGGATCCACTTATTTTTTCTCACCTGAATAAATACAAGCACAGATGGTGTGAAATGTGGTTGCCGATGCCTCAGATTAAAGGGTGATTTCCTCTCCCTCCCCCCCCCCATAAGCTGAGGGTGCCATCAAGCAAACAGGTGTGCTATTTACATAACACAAACGCCCCGGCAGAAAGCGCTCTTGGAAATTAATTACGGCACGGTCCGCCTCATTCAGGTGACGTCTGCTGAATTGGAGTCCGGCTTAGCCCGGAACAACAGTGGATCCATCGACCCATTCTTTAACAAAAAAAAAGCATGAATATGTGTTTACCTCCACATTTCTGATCCTGTAATTACAATGTGATGGTCAATAGTCATTCATGTCACTGGGTCTGCAAATGCAGCCAATGAGATTCACATGTTGTCCAAGGAAGATGGAGATTTTGTCAGAAATAGAATATAGCTAATGTGCCTTTTGGATAGCTAATGACCTTTGACCTTGTGTTTCTGTCTGCCAGGCCCAGAGTGAATTGAAAGGCATCTAGAAAAGGAAGTGTAATTAGACTGTATGTTTGGGAATGTTTACCTATGTTATTAAAATCACTTGTTGATTGGCAACAGTTGATTTGGTTGAATCTTAAATGATCATTCAGCTGGAGAGTTCGTGTTCAGGTTGTTCCACCTATGGATACAAGTGTAACCTGCGTATGATGGGGTGAGTCTCTATGGAAATTTTCCTTATTTATTTTTGCTGCTGGATATGGAAGGTATACAGGAAGCGACACGGCCAATCAAGGGTTTTGATTTGCCTCTCGGGGGGTGGAGTGGTAGCAGTCTTTTCCAGGTGAAGACCCCAGCCCTGCTGGTTTCTTTTAAAGGTTAGGCCTTGCCAAGCCGGTCCCCATCAGCCCCCTGGCTACCGTCAGGCTGTTGGACAGGCCGAACATTGTACAACCTATTGACCAATCAGGCGTGTCTCACAGGTCAGGTGGGAAATTCAAAGGAGAGCGCAGATCTGTGTCATCAATTTGCAAATGAAGATAGCGGCAGGTTATCGTACACAGACTGCACATCGCTCATGCTTTGAGAAAGATCAAATAAAAAATTAGAATGCACGAAAGGCAAAATATGAGCCACAGACCACAATAAGACCACAACTTAAATTATTTTGATGGGCATGCATATATTTCATAAATTCTTTTATAACTTTACGTGTGGTCCTGCTTGTCATATTGCGAATACATATTCATGTGCCACGGGTTTCCTCCTGTGGGTAAACTACGGTGATAACTCTGGAGGGCTCCCCAGTGCTGGCGATCACTGATTTAGGTGATAGATCGTTTGACTTGGTTCCTCAGCCACAGCAAGCGAGGGTGTTAAGTAGATCTTTGTGAAGCTCCGATGGGCCCAATAACCTCAAAACAGTAAAAGGCCGTGGAGAGGAACTGATGGAACTCACAATTATCCTGAAAAGCTCCACAGCTGCGATGTGTTTTTCAATTACTGTCGCTGATGCAGTAAAACCAGAACCAATACAGGGAACAAACATTTGTCTTTTCGTTCCCCGTCATCTCACTATTGTCCCTCTCCCCACTCTCTGCTTTGTCATGCTACACTCACCTTTTTTTTTTTTTTTTTTTTAAGATTTCAGGTGTGTAAGGCATCATCTGACACCCATTACTACGGATACTGCCAATGTGCTCAAACAAATGCCGTACCAGTTATCACTGAAGTTATCATTGATCTTACAGCAGGTTTGAGGCTGAAAATATTATTAGGAAATATTATAATTAGTATGTATATGGATAATGAAAACGACTCTCTTTTGAGGAGACAGGAAATTTGATCCATAAAGTGGTAGACTGGATATTTAATGGAATAATCAGGGCGGCAGTGGTGTGGCTGAGTATGAAATTGGTCGTTTACACACCTAAATTTAATGATCACTTTTTGGGCTAAACATCTGAAGTCAATCAATTATTTCAGCCTGATGATTGGGATCCAAGTCATTACGAGAGCAATGGCCTATTTCCGCTTAGCCGCTGCGCCATCTGCGGCATTATTTTAGCTGTGGAGCTACAGCAATGTAGTCTCGTGTGCCATCGAGGCCATGTGTGTGCTTAAAGTGTGCTTCAAGATCTCGGTGAGGTCTAGGGCCCTTGAACAGGAATGACTTATGTAGAATGTCCAGAGAGAAACACTGATTTGCATAAAACGGTAATATATGCGAAAGCTTTTAAGAATTTTCAAAATGCTACAATTAGAAAGATTCTGAACCAAAATTTTGCAATGACACCTGTCATCATTTCAGCGAAAGATTCCAGTAAATACTTTGACACTACAGTAGGCTTATAAATGAATAAGCATTTCTTTAATATTTAGACATGATTTTCAAAATGGAACTTTTGAGATAGAATCTTCAAAATACTGGCACAATTCTGAGTACATAATTAAGTTGCTTACCTCACAAACACTGCATTAGCTGTTTTCTCTGCTTCTCCATCAATTCCTCTTTCCATGCACGTTTGATGATGACCCCCTGCTGAGACTCTGCGCAAGGAAAGTCGCTGTGCAGAGAAACGTTTCAATGTAACTATTCAAGCCTGGGTAAAAATATGCATATTGATTCCGTACTTTGATATGTAATGAATATTAATTCTCAACAGAAGTCACAATTGTCAAGGTTCTTGCATGTAATCGACTAACTTGATTATATTCATGCACAATTATTATTGAATTTCAATGCCAATTTTATAGACCCAAAACATTTCTACCGTGACAGGAGAATCAATCAAAAATTATTATTTAAACTGAATTTGATTCAAGTTGTTGCAAAACCCAAAGATGGATTTTTTGTTCTTCTGTTGGAATGACATATTTTACACGCATTACTCCGGTAAAATAAGCAGGCGTGTAAATGGGTAAAAAATTTTGATAGTGGCTGCTAAGCATCTAAGATCAACGTTACATTTTGCCTTGTAGAAGAGATTATCATACCTGTGTTGTTGACATACTCTGTGAACCACACGTCTCATGTAAATCACAGCTATGAATCTCCCATCAAATGGTGCCCAGTTTTACCGAGTGACAGTGGGGTCAATTCTGTTTATGGCCTGTGTTGATGAAGCCTGTACTGGGATTGAGATATTTACAGGACGCCCCATAGGTACAGTAAGTCATTCTCTCCCTCCCCACCCCCAGCAATATTAGGCATGTCTTTAAACAGTAGCTGGGGAGTTGGATTTAATGTTATATACTGACAGGTGTAAGAAGCACAATATATATGTTTATGCAAATGTTTAATGCAAAGTCATTTAATCAATATTTCACTATTTATACCTATTTAGTCTGACATGTTGTGGTCCTTTTAAGTTCTGTTTTCGCTAAAACCTACTTAATATACAACCAGTCAGCTGCAAATCTCCAAAATGGAATGGAGGCCCAATTCATAAGGAAGGTGAAAGCATCCCGTCACAGCCAGATGAGGAGTGGAAGAGCAGGGGGCGTGGCTTAAAAGGCTAAGAGGATTCTGTCCACAAAGACAAATACATCTAAGAGTGGACCAATCATATTCAGGGGTTCGGGTGATGATGGGGGTGACCTGACCAAAACAAACCCTGATGGCCATCATTTATTACAAAGAGATGACACTATATTGCAAACAAAAGGGAAACATAATGGGGGGGTGAGGGGGGGGAACTGTCTCTTTTGTGGATTCTCTCCATGTTTGACCATCGTTTCCCAACAATTCATGTGTCATATTAATGGACTTTTTACTAAACATGATGTTTTTTCTCATTTCAGAATGAATTTGTCTTCTTTCCAAAGGACAAAAATGAGATTTTTAGATCAGAGCAGCTCAATGCACAGTCTCTTGGGCTATCATTTATTTATTTATTTATACACACACACACACACACACACATATATATATATATGATAGTGACAACTCCTTTATTCAATGGGAAAAAGATTGGGATGAATGCACTATTACAGTTATTATGGTCAGATCTGGTGTTACAGTCAAAGGAGGAGTTCATGTTGGTGCAACAAAGTCATGGAGTCATTTCCTGTGGTGCCTTCATCATGACCTCACTTCCTGCAGCTCATGGAGTCTCTTCCCCCCCTTGGGGAACAATGCTTGTACACGATGCCACCTTTTGGTGACGTATGTCAGCACACCCCCAGTCTTGATCATACACAACCCTAAAAGCACCAGTCAAAATTGTCAGAGGAATGTAAAATTCTGACAGGCATTCCAGGAGTGTGTTATATAGCTGTTCCTTCCCTTTAAGAGCATGCTGGTGAAGCAAGTCTAAATTCTGCAGCAGTACGGTTTAAATGCACAGTGAGATTTTTGCCAAAACTGGGACGGTGGAGTCACAAGCAGATGGAAGCCACTTTGAAAGATAAGGAGACAAGGAGCAGGCTCTGCAAGACCCCAAAGGCATTGTGGGAAATGCGGGGTATTTAGACAGTATATTAACCTATATTACTTCTACTACTATTATGGAATTATATTATATTACATTAGTAAGGAACAGAATATTGTAATCATGATTAAGGTTTTGCCCCCACAACCATGCATAGGACAAGTGGGTATAGAAAATGGAATGATGGATGGATGGATGGATGGATGGATGGTTTCTGAAAAGTTTCTGAAATTTTCTGTTGACCTTCATTGAAACCGCATGTAGACATAATTGGTTGTTGATAAACTACTGGCTAGATAATATGAAATAATTAGTGTGGAACTCAACTATCCTGGAAATACATTTGAGTGCCACGTTCATATAAAATCCTGTCTCCTTCATTAGATTTTGTCTAATGACATTTTTAATTTTATTAGTAAACAATAAGATCTTTGGTACACTCCGGTTTGTGGCTTGGCTGTTATACTTTTGTCACATGCACTGTCAGGCGACAGTTAAATGAGTTTTGTGTTAATGTAACAGAGGCACATAGAGGAAACATTTGAACAGGTAAGTTCACTGAATGTGTCTAGGTCAAATCAGAAAATTCACGGCCGCTGTACATCAAAGATCACAGTAATGTCTCAGGAGTCCCAAGTAAACAATACAAGAAATATTTAGGAAAGTGCTTCCCAAAGGATTTTTACTTAATAGTGACTTGCCTCATAATTGCAGCCTTTTTATTAAAACACAAGAGACAAATTATGTTTCTGTAAAATTTTGCTAAGAAATTTAATTTTCTTTATCCTCATTCATTTTAGGTGGTACCCATTTGTTTTAGATATAGTGCAGATACAGCAAAGAATGAAGAAATGAATTTGTGCCATAGTTTTGGTCTGCATACTGTCTGCTGCTTCAGCTGATACAGAGGACTTGAGTAGGATAGTGCAGACCATGTTCAGAATTAGAATTTCAAACACAAAAGAACTCTCAGGTCTCCATTGTTCCACAACAATGGCTTGGTCGAATTTTCAGCACAGTAGAATGTTGAGCTGCCCATTGTTTTAAACAAAAGGTTTCTGCATAGGGTTAAATGAACTACTCTTGTGGGCATATCTAAAATGCTATAAATAACAAATTACATGCTTTATCAACAAAGGGAGCAGCTGTTTTTGGGGAGGAATAGTTATACAGTATTTAATGAAAAGTTGTGGTTCTTTTATAAAAAGATGTAAAAAAAAGAAAAAAGAAAAAATATTCTACGAAAAACAAAGCAGACGATAAGAATAACGGTACACCAAACTATAATTTAATATTCTTATAATTAGAATATTATTCTTGAGTATAATTATGCTATAGATGGACTTTGGCAAACAGCTTATTCGTTGTGTTGGTGGCTGGAAATTTCACCGGTTAGTCTGTTGTACTAGTCTAGTATAGGGACAGTCAGGGTACGGGGAGCTAAATGCAAAGCTCGCTCCCACAGTGGAAAGAACGAAAGGTTTGGGAATATTTCAGGAAATCCCATTCAGGCTATGACATTAGAACAGATGCTGCGATGATTAAGATGCTGAGCTTGATAAGGTGTCATTTTAATACCCCTGTAAGGAAAATTACACCAACTGTGGGCCTGATCCATGTCCTAGATCCATGCCTGCATGCTTCTCATAGACCCAGCTGTACTCAACCCGATGAATCAATAGACTGAATGTTAGAAATCCACTTGTGAAATCCACAAAGATGCACTCACTGCCCAATTGCTTCGACTTTCACAGTTCAACGTATTTAATAAATGTTCACAGTAGATGTATAGCATCAGTGGGCTAATCCACTTACTTTCAGTGCTGCGTGATATTTTCATACAATACAGAGGTGCAGTGTTTGACAGGAAGTTCACTGGCTGAACCAATCTTATTACACAGATATTCTCCATTCTCCTTGATTTAATTTTGCTTGCGTTGGACAGCACTGGATTCTTAGCTCGCAGTTTTCTTTGACGATATTTCATCCTGAATGAACTCTCCTGAATGAGTCTAAAGTTGCCAAGGAGATGAGCACTACTCAGTCATCTGCTAGACCTCAAAATGCAGTACCAATGAGACACTTCTTTTCGTTCACAAACAAATTCCCGGCTCTAAATGGCTCTCTGGTGACATGGGACCTCTGTCAGGAAGAGATTAAGTGAAATAAAAATCATATTAAAAATTATCACTGAACAGCCATTAGTCTGCGGCTTCCTGTCACCTCTTGATGGATTTCACACTTAGTCCAATGAATGTTCTAACGACATTGATAAAATCACAGGGAACGAAATATAAAGCACTGTTATAAACTGCCACCCGCCGGGGATCAGCGCCGTGTCAGTCGCTCACACAATCTCCCTACGTCTCGGCAAAGACCTAGACCTCTGCTGGTACAGCGCCCCGCATTGGCCGTCATAGGGAAATGCATTGGCCTTTTCGGGACTTGATGGCCCTTATTTTCAAAACTAAAATCCAACCACTCTCCAGCACTAGCAGAAACATTTCCGGTGGCATAGTATCCACTCACCTATCCATCCATCTTTTAACCAATTATCCTGGTCAGGATTTCCTGGGGGGTATCACATATGTTTGCAATTAATATAATGTGTTGTGCACCAGTGACCAGGGACTGATCATCTGACCAAAAAGGTTGCTGCTTCCCAGCCAAACAATAGCACATTGATTAGAATGGAAGTTTGGGGAAATAAAAAAACATAAATCAGGGGTGCCGGAAACGAAGTGAAATAATTCACGGTATCACATTGCGGTCATATGGCGCATGCGCAATAATCACCAGAGCGCAAACATTTGTCCAGTCGCAGGCTTTTCAGTACTATGCGGATGTGTACTTATGCCCAAAATTTGGTAGACGGATTAGTAGTACGCCTAAAATATCAAGGAGAGCCGTATTGTGACGTCTTCTTACCTTATTTATCCTCTTTTAAAAGATGTTGTAGTTATGAACTGTTCTTTTCTTCACTGCTACTCCAGTACTCATCGCCTCCCTGATAAATCAAACCAGTAGTATGTGGCGTGCCCCGGTAACCAATACGCTGAATTTATAATGGTTATGTCAACCATCTGAAACCCTGGTGATTATTGCACATGCGACGTATGTCGCGCAGCCTTAACTCGGACATAGACGGGGCCCTGAAAGACACCAGCGGTTTGAGGGTGGGGTGCCCGTTTGAGCTTTCTCCCCAGCATTTCTTGCCTCGTCACGGTGATACCGAGTTCGGTAAAACTGAGAGATTTATGTCTGTTTGGCTTAGCGGGTAACATAAAATGGATGTGCGGCACTAAAGGACGTCAGGTAATTAAAAACATACTGAAACTGTATTTGGTCAATTACGGTAACACTGTAAGACAGACCCTATAAGCACTTAATTTGGTATCAATAACATTATGAGAATATCTATATATCACAGATCTTGTTTCCCATGAGCCCCAATTTCTTGGGTTCTTTCGTGCCAAAGAAGCTGAGCCAAATCAGACTGAAGAGGAGTCGATATCTTTAATTAAGATGGCTCAGTGGTGGCACCCAGTTGCCGAGTGTTTAAGCTAATTACCGTATTAATTGCAGCATTAATTAAATGACATAATTGCCTTTCGATGAAATAATTCTCATTGCGCCGGGCAGACAAAGGGTTAATTTATAAAGAATGCGAGCATGTATTATTTACACACTGATGAATAATAAATTCGAGTACTGCCCTAATAGATTTACCAGCGCGGCGCAGATTTAGATACGCGCGTCTCTAGTGGCTATCGTTTGAGTTATGGTCACGCCTCGATGGTGAATGTAAAACAGGCACAACATACTTCATTTAATTCTCTTAATAAATGAGAGTCAAGTTAATGTTTGCATTGAAAAAAACGAATAAATCGTAGGCCTATGTAGTCAAGCCATAAAAATCAAATAATATTGTGCTGAGAATAAAAAAATATACACTCTGGCAGTTATTGTGGAGAAAATATTATATGAAATTTTTAATATTTTAATAATTGGATGAATAATCATTGTGACGCTAAATCTAAGTTTTCATTATAGTTTAGCTAGACTTCACATCCTCGTATTAGACAGACTTGAATCTAAAACCGGTGCACACTTTTCTCTTTTTATAAAATGATTATTGTGTCTAGTTCCGGCGATAGACCAATCAAAGAAGGAAAGACGGAGCTGCAGTAAAATCCCAAACCACATCTAAATAAACCTCACAAACAGTGAGGCAATAACAAATGTAAATGGTTTGGCGAAAGAAACTTTCCGGGTCCATGAGTAATACGATCCATCAAGCAGGAGCCCTCCTTCGCATTAATTACAGAATATGACAAGTGGGCTGATGAGCAGCAATGCTCATTATCTGAGAACATATTCACAACTCCGCAATCTCCGGGAGACGGACTCCGGCGAAATTAATCTCTGTTCTTTGCATGAGCCTCTTCGAATTTTCATGCTATTAACAGGTTCTCTCTATCGCTCGGTACTTGTCAATCTAATCTGTTTTTAAATAATAATAATAATAATAATTTTGCAGCTTTATCCGTGACTGTTCCCTTGGCATCAGAACGACCCCCAACCTCAGGTATACTGACTGTCTCCAGTCAACTTCCAACCACTTATTACTTTTCACATATTGGTTTATACTGAGAATTTACTTACTGGCTTCCAGCATTACCCACTTACACACTGCTCAACATTTTTTGAAGCAATTGTTGTTTAAGCTGAACTGACTTACAGGTCAATACAAATAATAATTGCATTAAAACACATACATTGACACAAGCCTCAAGTGCAGGATAAGTTCTTATAGCTCAAGGCACTGGTGTTATGTCCGATCACTTGGGACTATAGCCTCAAATATTTTAGCCCAGTCTTCCTTTAAAAAAAAAAAGGGCAAGGCTTCGTTAAACTTGAATAGCCCCTGATCTTTTCAATTACTAGGAACTTCCCTGGCTCAAGGGTACAACAGCAGGACCCTTCTGGACCTTGTCCATCCTTCTGTTCAGTTAGGTTCTAGCATGGAATGATTATAACAGTAGGCATGGGGGCATCTGACACGAAAAGTGTGATTCTGTTGTTTCGCCAAGCCACTGATTTCATTTGTAGGCAGACTGAAGTTAATTGGGGGTGTACAGTGACCCGAGTGAGCAAACATTTCCCAAATTGCAATGGTGGCGGTCATGGCTGATAAAAAATATTATGGTGGGGCTGTTTGTGCCATATTCAGTCAGTTCCAGTAACCAGCCCAACACTATTTAACACAAAATGCAGGATACCAGTGCTCTGAGAAATTGTAATTATTTAAATGTCATTAAAAATCGACAGATTAATAAACGACGAAAATTATCGTTACAGGACTCGCAAAATATCTAAATCTTCAAAAATTCGATCTGGAAACATCCTAAAGGCCATTCTTATCCATTCAAGTGAGGCAAACCAGCCACTTTGTATGACAGAGACAACACTAACTGGGCACCAGCAGCGAACCGGAGACACAGCAGTCTGTCAGCTCAGCATCACGGACATCAAGAGAGGAAAGCAGAGAGAAACAACTGCAATAGTGCCTTCACTTAAATGAAAGCTGCACATCCAGGGATAAAATCAATCGATCAGCAATTTACATTTAGTTGCTTTCATTTGCTTCAGTGTTACCCATGACAGCTGAAAAACCAGATAATAAGGTATCCAGTTCAATAAAAAAAAAAAAAAAGATAAATTGCCTTTATCTTTCTGCGGTTGAACAGTACTGTGTGTACGACTGATTTAGTGAAACACAAATAAGACAGAAGCGTTAATAAACAGTATATAACTACAGCTTCCACTTCAGCTGATGAAGGGAGTAGCCATCTTGGATTCTGAGTCAGGGTTGAGGAGGTTCCCCTGACTTTCCAAGTCGGAATTCTGACTTTGGGGACGTTCCAGTTGAAATTTCTGACTAGGAACTCAAAATTTCTGACTTCCAAGTTCAAATGGAACACAGCCTAAGGTATGCCTGGTTAAATGGCCTTTATCTCATTTACATTCAGCCCAGACTACCTTAAATCTGACTAGTTATCCAGCTAAGTTAGAAACCCCACTTTCTGAAACAGGCCCGAGTTCTAACCTGGTTCTAATTGTTAGTCATTGTTACCAATATCAGTTCTTAATAACGCTGTATTTTGAGCATAAAAACACTGTAGTCCACTGATAGCGGTTGGGCTATACTGTGTGTACAACCGATTTAATGAGCCACGAATAAGACGTAAGTGCTAATAAACTGTATGAAACTACAGTTTAAACTTCTTTTATTCCCGACCTTGTAACTAAAGCATTGTTGGGGAATCACATGCATTGAGATTCATCGTAACTTGTTCCAGTGACAGTAAAGGCATTCAGTTCTAGGTTCTGGGAGGGGCTTTCACCCTCTGTGATGCTGAGCAGGACGAGTGGGTCTGGATGGATGGGTGTACAACAGGGGCCAGTGAAGTCAAAAATCAGCTTGTCATCCCTGGTTAGTTTTCATAGGATGCTTCAGCTGATCAGCCACCTGAACCCGTCACGTCATACGGCACTTAATAAAAGGACAGCATGCATTTCTCTGTCTTTTCTGTTCCATAATCTTGCATTTTTCTTTGTCTCCTGGACACAGTGAAAACAAAGAGAACAGAGATGGACCAGGCAGTCAGGGCTCCAGAGGCAGGGCACAGCTCGACTTAGCATTTTGAAGAACTGTGACTTCTGCAGAATAAGGTACAAGAAAACAAGAGTTAGGGGCGACATGGGGGTGCAGCAGTTAGCACTGTTGCCTCCCACCTCTAGGACCTAGGTTTGAGTCTTTGATATGGCTGTATGTGTGTGGAGTTTGCATGTTCTCCCTGTGTCGTCGTGGGGTTTCCTTCAGGTGCTCTGGTTCCCCCCACAGTCCACAAACATGCTGAGTTTGCTTGCAGTTACCAAATTGCCTGTAGGTGAGAGTGTGTGACTGGTGTGTGAATATGCCCTGCGATGGGTTGGCACCCCATCCTGGGTTGTTCCCTGCCAGGGTGCCCTCTGCCTTCCTGGCGTAGGCACTGGTCCCACCCCCTCGTGTGAGCCTGACCAGGATACATGGTTAGAAAGTGGTTGGATGGATTTTAATTGTTGTTGTTTTTTTAATTCAGATATTTTGCTTTAATGCTGTTCTGTTTGTAATATTATATCACATTAAAAGTGATTCTGAAAAAAGTGGGTCTTTTTATTCCAGACCATGGCTCACGAGGTTACAGTTCATTCTCTCGCTTCTCCTCCACATTCTGTCCGGTATATTCTTCTTTTTCGTTCTCCATTGAATGCTAATTTCCTCTTTTACAGTGAATTAAAAAAAGGGGACCGTTCTGAGTGTTTAATAACATGAGACACCCTGGGCAGCTGGGCGTTGTGAACACCTGAGCGCTTTCATAAATCACAATGCTTACGTTCCTAAGATGCGGCCCAGAGGAAATTGAACTACCCTTTCAATTAAGTCAATTCAATTAAGCTTCCCTAGACCGTATCTTGGAAAAGCCATATTTTGCCAAAGAAAGCCACTCAGAGGCATCGCCTTCTGCAATGGCCCCAGGTCTCACACTGCAGCAAATGTGATCCCCAGCGGTAATGTAGAGGCCAAGGATGACTTACAGAAGAGTAGGAGGCTAAAGAGGAGGTCTGTACCATCACTTTTGTGAAAGAGATAGAACCAGAAAGATGGAGACTGCATTACCCTTCCAGCAGTTCCCTGGATAAGACAACTTTCATTAAATGCCTGTTATACAATAATATTGCTACCCGGAAGATCAAGTCGTGGCTCCGCAGCAGCGCGTACCGGTGACAGAGAGGGCCAGGGTGAAGACCACCTTGAAGCTTCTGCATGCCCCTGGAGCCGTAGCTCTCCCATGTGTGCCTGGCAGCCCGGCACAACGCCTGGAGCGACGAGGAGGCCGCAGTGCACCTGGCGCTGGAGGGGGAGGTGCTCCAAGCCCCCCTCAGTCTGATCCCCAACGAGCAGTGGAACTACGCCGCCCTGGTGGCGACGCTAGAGCAGGGCTTCAGTCAGCAGCCATCAGAGGAAGCAACGAGGGGGGAGCTGGCAGGTTTGCAGAGGCGGGACAGAGAAATCTTGACTGTGCCGCAAGTCCTGGTCCAGAAGGATGGGTCATGGCGCTTTTGCGTGGACTCATGGAGTCTGAATGCTGTGACCCGGAAGGACTCATACCCGTTGCCCCGGATCAATGATACATGGGATGACATTGCCGGGTCGATGTGGGTTAGCTCCTTTGACCTCCAAAATACTAGCTACTAGCTAGTCAAACTGGTCCCAGATCCCTGATCTAAGACTGCGTTCACTATCGGTCATGGTCTATGGCACTTCTGGTTGATGCCATCCGGGCTCTGCAATGCGCCAGCCACCTTCGAGAGGTTACTGGAGTGAATGCTGGCCCATGTCCCCCACAGTAAGTGCGTAATCTACCTTGATGGCCTACTCACCCACCCTACTGATTTCGATGATGCACTTAGTAACTTGCGCACTGTCTTCATCGCAATCTGGTGCTGACCTGTACCTCCACCCCCAGAAGTGCTCCCTCCTGCGCTGAAAAAGTTCCCGGGTCACTTAGATAGTGGTGAGGGCATGGCGGCAGACCCAGGGAAGATCACTGCAGTCAGCCCGGTGAACTTCGGGCCGCCCCGTAAGCCAGAGGTACTGAGGGAGGTATATGATGCTGCCAGCTGCAGGCAGGATTTCAACATCGGGGATCCATTTAGGGTATACTGTCCTATTTGTAAGAAGGCGTGGTCACCCAAGATGGACAGTCATTGGAGGGAAACTGGGGAGATCCCTGAGAGCCTCTCGGATGCGGTTTAACACCTGTGACTGGCTAAGCGATGTCCGGTTGTGGTCCTGCACAGGGAGCTCCTGGCACCATATCGCCCCCTGGCTAGAACTGATCCGCCTGTCGCGGCTGAGGACGAGGATGCGGCAGAGGGTGGAGGCATGCCGGGGGCTCTAGCAGCACCAGCACCCTGCAGCATTTGTCGGATTTTGTGGCGGACTTGAGGGTCACCGGGGTTGATCCTTTTGATGTGGGGGGGGCAATGTGATGCCACGAGGCTAAAACACTTGCAGATGGGCATGCATTGTGCCGGACTGTACATAATGTAAATTCTTGTAATGTTTGCGATATATAGTTCTGTCAGTCAATGTAGGTGTGTTGCGTCCTTGTGAAGTTCCGTGTTTCCCTAATGCGGTGCGTTTGTGATTCACCCCCCAATGGTGTTCGATGTTTGTACTGATCACTTCCCCTGTCCATACCGCCGCTTGGACCTCTCTGGCAGTTGTGCTGAGTAAACGGTGTTTACCGTCATTTCCTCCCCTGCATATTTATTCATTAGGTATGTCTGACAGTGTGACAATTCATTCAAAAATGAACATGTAGTACTAGCCTGGGCCTAATCCAAGCTTTACCATGTCAGCAGGAGCCATTATTAAACATCATTTTCATGTTCTGTGAAAATTACAATGGAATTCCTGTTTGATTTTACTTTCCCCTTTTAAAAATATATGCAGAAATCAATAGAACCAGCACATTTTTCATGTTTAACATGCGATTACTCATGGGACTTGAACTTCACCAGTTTTTTTTTTTAATGATTACATAGCCCACTAGAAATTGCTTTGCAGGCCAGTTTTTGCCCTGGTCTGATTTAGCATGTAGTAAAGAAATAAATGTATGACTGAGAACATTTTCATTCTACATAAGGTGATGCTGAAGTGCAGGCATTCTCCATCAGTAGTTTAACGCTGTCTAACTGGGCTCAGAACATATACCTCTGTCCTAAAGAATAATGAAAGAAAAAAAATCAGATAAGATTAATAGAAGAACACAAGTCCTACACTGATTACACTGGCAGGATAGAGGCTCCATCTACTAGCCAGTCTTGTAAGACGTTGTTTTGCATTGTAATTAGCGTTTGATTAATGGCGAAAAAACTGTGCCCATTTGGAGATCGTTAAAGACACCACTGGCACCGCTCCTGCGTGCCCAAGATGCGCCAGACGCGATGAGCGACCACTTATCAAGACGGCCGTCGATTCTGCAAAATGACGTCAACTGCGTGGCCGTGAGATTTACTTATCAGCTAAGAAATCTTCTGTCCCCGTGTTTCTGAGATCGATAACATGCTCAAAAGGAAGTGTTCACAGAGACAGCATTATGGATTTGCAATCAATATCTAGCATATTTATAATTTATTTTATATATATACATTATATATTTTTAAAATTGATTTCATTTATAACTGGAAATATCACTGGGGAACTAATAGACTTTGTTTTGTGCTTAAATCTGATTGGTTCTTGGTCACATGTTCTAAAGAAAACAATCAGTGCATGATAACACTGGGCTGTAATTGTCTCTTTGTTTAATAAAATCCTGTTTTAAGGCAGAGAAAGTTCTAGAAATATATTATAGAGAGCGATGGGTTTTTTAAGGAACAGAAACTGTTGTGCCTGGCTGTACTGGAGACTTGACTGTCTCCTGTCAAAGTCTCCAGCTAGGTGGTTTAAGGGTCAGCTTGCCTTGCATTTTCGAAAACCGAGAAAAGGGGCCGGTGGCTTTGAGTTATGTGGAGGACACACCACATTTAGCTGCAGATTCACCTGAGGCTCCTTAAACTCCCGTTTTAAGACGGGCTAATTTCTCCCGGGGCTGTCATAAACTCTACTGCAGCATCTCTCCTGGGGGCTCCTATGAACAGCCTGTGACCTGGGGCACGAGGAGGACACCTTATAAAGCATCCATTAAATATGACCATCTCTAAGGCACGGCTAAAAATTCAACTCCTGCAGTCCCTCAGCCTACTGTAAAAGTCGGCGGGTCGATTGTTATGCTGTACCTAGAACTGATATCAGGGGTCACTGAGGCTCAGCTACCTTCATAGATATGACATTAGTAATATGAAACCCATTATTTGATATGGAATGGACTGTACCACCTGGACGAGGCGTGGGGGGAGGGTCGTCATTTATTTGTGTGTGTGTGTGTGTGTGTTTGTGCGCGCGCGTGTGCGAGTCCCCAGTTCATGTTGCAATGATGTCAAGCTGTGTGCAAATTACAAGGGTATTAAGAGGAAGAATGGGCAGCTGTGAATCCAACACGTTCCCCGTCCCCCATTTAAAGAGGCACGTGGGAGTATATAATGAAGACGGGAATTAAGAATACAGATGGTGACAGTAGCGTACACACTGGAAAAGACCCGAAGTATGAAGCATGTTTTTACACAATACTGTAACATAGGAGGTACTACTGTAACTGATTATGAACAGAAAGGATCTTTGGTGCCCCCCAGGGAAAAAATCCGGAGTAACGGCCAGGGTGGCGACAGTAGGTAACCCAGGTAACCTGTGTAGGGCGATTGTGTAAGCTGATCCACATACTGTATTAATTTAACTTGGGTGACACCATCACCATGTCCACTTGGGGGGGGGTGATGGGGGGGGGGTTAAGTTGAAACAGTACTGGATGCTGGGTGGCAGGCTTGTGTAAAGGAGACAACAAAGAGCTTTTAGCAGCGGGGCGGGGGCATTAACATATAACTATCCAAAGGTGGGCACTTTAACATGGAATTTTAAATGTCGCCCTGCTGTTTGAGATCATGAAAACCTCTAATTTTATGCAAACGAACTGCAAGAAGAGCGGCACCTAATGTAAACGAATGCTCCTTCTGCACGGCGACAGCAAGAAGGAAAGGGGGGATTCGGAAAAAAACAGAGGAGAAACCCCCGGATCCTTTAATTACCCCGGCTAGAATTATGTAAATCTCACTGCCAGGCTGCCTGCAATTACCCCACAGCACTGGCTGGCAGCTTCACTAATATCTAACAAAATATTGCCGGCTGACATTTAGATAAGGTGATGCAAATAAGATTTTTTGTCCTGTTTTTTTTTTTAATCGTTCTTCCGAGACAAAGGGTAAATATAAAATCAAATAACGCCGTATTATAATGAACTGCTGATGGTAGACAGACAGGGAACAGAAGAATAAAAATCACTGTTGAAGAGATTGATGCTGCAAAGAGAATAGATATTGTTTTATAGCCTTTCAGAAACAAAAGTCTATAAAAAGCCTTTATATTCTTATAGGTAGGAATAATTATTGGGTGGTTGCTGAAATGAAGGTTCAGTCTTGATAGGTGCAAAAAGGAAGTGTTTGTATGTTTAATTGCAATCCTGGCTCAGTTTCTCAAATAAAAGACACACCTGGAACGCCTTATGCCTCTCCGGAATGCACCAGTGTTACCATTTTTGCCTTTTCAGTTTTTTTTTTATTGAAGGGTCAATGGGTTAAACTAATATAGTGTAGTTATGGAGCTTGAGATCACAGTGGTTTATGGCTTGAGGTAATTACTGTTGGACCCTTGAGTAAGGTGTTTAACTTCTGTGCTAAAAGCAAAAATGTAAACATTGTAAGTTACACTGGATTTTGGAAAAAAGGTGACTGCATGGTAAAATAGATAATGACAAACGTTGAAAACATTTCGTTTCCTGCAAACCGTTCCTAGAGATGAATGCGACCTTGAGCGCCTGAATGTGTAAATGTCAGTAAGAACATAAGTAAAGTTTAGATTTCAGCCCCAGGTAACCAAGTGAGAAAGACTTAATTTGCTCTAAAGCAGGTATGTCTTCCTAATTGTTCTGACATAGGATTAGGTGTAAAAATCATTTATTTGTTTAGTCTTTATTTCAGAGATACTACAATTTATTGTCGTGGCGTAGACGATCGGCCAGACCTCATGTTTAAAACATGGGTCTTTCAAAAAATTTGCCTAGTGAGAAAGGGCTCTGTTAAATGTTATAAACGCCTCTATTTCGGGGGGCAGCGTATCCCAAAACCCGAACTGTCGATTTATAAACTAGCAGGTGCGTCTCGGAGCCGTCAGGAAGCAGCGTTGGGGTTAGTGGTGCGTGGGGCAGCCTGGCGGCCTCATCAATCATCATCTCCGCGGACAGTCCTCCGCCGCTCCGCGGTAAAATGTCACGGCGCCGTAACCCGCTTTGTGTTCGTCCTGAGCGCATGACTGCCCGGCTCGTTATCCCCTTTCGGCAGACGGCAAATATCTGTGTCATAAAATCAGACGGTGCCGGAACATGTAAGTAAATACGTGGGGTGCTGGATAAGCTGTCCGAAACCACGGCGCCGCTGACGTGCTCTGAGGGTGAGTCTACGGTCGTACTGCGCTTCGTGTTTAATACGCTTTTATATTACACGACGTGTGATCACAGCACGTGTTACGCTCTTATTTATGACAGTTATTCTAGGTGTCAAATATTTAAGTCGTTAAATAAATTTAAAATGACATTTACGTGTATGCATACATGTAAATTATATTTTCATGTATGCATACTTAATATCTAAATATTATTCCAAAATATTTTTTTTTTGGAATAACATATCTGAATATCTGACAGTCTGAATATCTATATGCGACTCTGGATAAACATTTCTGCAGTGACGGTAGCCTGTTAAATTTGAATTAATTTAATGTGCCATTAGAAAAGAAAAACAATTAATCAATCAATTAAAAACAATTCACCACCCAATAGCTACGATTCATGGCAGCTGTAGCAATAAAACCCTTTTTTTTTTATTAAAAAGTAACTTTGGTTCCATTTAACGTTGTAAAAGTGAAGGAATGGCCAGGTATGGTCACTTATTTTTTCTTGAAAGCCTCCCTCCTTTTAATGAGGTCCCAGAAAAGTTTCTCTCCAAAGCAAACTGGAGAAAGGCAGGTGAAAATAGAGCCTTGCTTGTAACATGCAATTTCTATTAACGTCCAGCAGGGGGCTGTCTTCCCTCTCCCAGCTGCTCGCAGATTATTTCCATTCCGTGTATGTCAATCTATAGCTATTTAGACAGGATTGTACAGACCGACAGGACATACTCCAAAATGAACCATATAAAGCTGCAGTCTGGATGACGCATGCATACTGGGCAGAACTGCACAGGACCGGTCTGACCTGTCACATTTACTGTTTTCTACCAAACATTCCCAGAAAAGGTCAGCAAATTCCTTGTGACAACACACATGCAAAGCCCCCATCTTAAGCCCCCAGTCTCCAGTGTCTACACCCCCCCCCCAACCAGCCACCTCATTTCAGGGACGACAGCTTCACGCAGTCCTACTGCATGTTTCTGCGGGGGGTGGGGGGGTCTG
>JAODLD010000124.1:7382182-7392542 GCA_026781065.1 Mormyrops boulengeri
AGGTCTCGGAGATTTCTTTCTCACACCATGGCAATCAAACCCCTTCTATCCAATATGAAGCAACATATCATAATAATAGCAAGACCCCCCCCACAACACACATACACACAATCATATAACCACATGCACACACATACACAGCCCACCCCCATCCTCTCGTAATCACTTCCCCATTTCTAAAACAGTCATATTTTGATTACTTTAATCCTTTGCTATATCTACACGTTGAGTATTAAAAAAGTCTGTTTGTTTGGTAAACTCAAACACATGTGCCACGGCATTGTCTGTCAATTAAAGTGATTAATTTGATCTATTCAAAATCACAATTTAAAAATGGCCAACAAGAAGTTTTAGTGCAGTCAAGGCCACTGCTGACTGAAAAAGATGGTAATTAATTATTGAAGTCTGACATTGTGTCGCACCGCAGCGCTCGAGCACGGAGCGGGGAAGCAGGACAGAAGCAATTGTCGGGGAAACGAAGGTCTTTAATAAGGAAAACACCAGGCAAGGCAACACACTGACGGTAGATGTTAATGACCGGACTGGGGAAACGAACGTAACGCGGACTTAAATACAAGGAACTAATGACAGTAACAGGAAACAGCTGGTAAACACGGGGAATCCACATGAGGGTAACGAGCAGGCATGGTCGACGAGGGGGCGGGACGAGCAGGGCAGGACACATTGTTATCTGATAGCATCAGCTAGGAGTTAAAGGTCATAAGTAGGTTTTAAATTACTTAATTACATTAAATTACTTTGACTTTCTTAATCAGGTTCCAATGGTTTGCGATGCATAAAATGATTGTCCTCTTAATTTTATAGAGGGCTAGTTCATAGCTTTTAGTTCTGTAGTATGATGCCACACTTTAGTGTTAAAACGTTCAGGCTTTGGGGATGGTAAGTCATCCATCCATATTCTAGCCACTTACCCAATACAGCATCGCAGTAAGCAGGCATGGGAGCATCCTGGATGTGATGTCGGTTCACTGCAAGATATGCAAACTCCACACTCTGTTTGGGAATCGAAACCAAAGGTGCAGTGCAGACTGAGTCGCCGTGCTGCCATCAAATATAATATATAGTTGTGAAAAATTCTGACAACTAACAGACTAAAAATCTAACAAGGTACTTAAAGCAAATCAATATAAGTCTAGATGTTACACTAACTTCTACAGTGCAGTGAAAGGTGCTGTAATTTGTAAAGATTAATTAGATCCGTTCTTCTGTCAGAGGAACATGAGAAGTGTTTACAGCAATGTGATGTATGTGTGCAAAGGCTCTCTCAACTCCATGTATCCAATTGTAGAT
Source organism: Mormyrops boulengeri (assembly GCA_026781065.1). Classification (NCBI taxonomy): domain Eukaryota; kingdom Metazoa; phylum Chordata; class Actinopteri; order Osteoglossiformes; family Mormyridae; genus Mormyrops; species Mormyrops boulengeri. The sequence continues at coordinate 7,383,494 of JAODLD010000124.1, forward strand.
ACATGACAGAGGCTCCTACAATGATTACTAGGTGTGTACATATTTTACCTTTTGAGTTAATGAAACATCGGCAGCGTGGACCTGCATGTGCTCCACATTTGTGCAGGATCGGGTTTTTATGTTTTCCACACAGTCCAATGTTGTCGCTTTGAACATGAAAAATAAAGAAAAATGTTTACCAAAGTCTGGTGGTTACTGAATGTGTGAATGTGGGTGTCCCATCTTGGGCCGGCATTTTGCCTAGACTGTTCCCTTGCCTTGTGCCCTGTGTCATACAGTATGTGACAGGCTCAAGGCTAACCCTTCTGACTTGTAATAGATTAGAAAATGGATGGATGGATGGATAAATTTCCCTTTAGCATCCTACTAGGGTAAAACCGTAAACACCTTCTTATTCTCATTCAGCTGAACCCTCGTTAACCCTAATTTTGCTATTTTTCCGATCTGAGATTCATTATCTGACGTCTGGCGACCAATTACCATGGTAACAACAGAACTCACCTACAGTACAGTCAGACCTGCACTGTTGCTATGCATCTGCCGACCTGCCATCCACCTTCAAAGCTGAATGAATCTGCTCTACCAAGAAGCAACAGGAGGCCCGTAGTCATGTGTTGAAGTGTTCACGGCTTTCCTGAGGGACCTATTAGCATATTCCAAGTTCGGTATTGCGTTCACTTACACAGGACCTTTTTTTTCCTCAATCATTTATCCATAAAGCCAATTTATGCCTCTGCAAAAAGGTCCTGGGACCCCAATTACGTGAGGGAGCTGTGCTCAATGTCTCACCAACATTCCAGAAACCATTTCATTGCTTCCCCCTTGTGATTTCAGTGTTTTGGGAGGGAGAGGGGAAGAAAATGAGAAGGAGAGAGAAAACAAGGGAGAGAATAGCTTTTTGTTTTCCATAAGGGAGGCTATGAATTATTCTCACATTTGATGTTTTGCTATTCTGTTTTTAACAGCAAGCTACTTTTTTGCTGTTTTAAAAACAATAACAATGCAGGTTAAAATATCGTTCGCTAACTATGCATCGGTGTGCATTTACACCTCGTCACCTTACATCCTGCAGGCAAAAATGCCAGAAAGGAACTTTTTTATTGCTTTCCGCTGGTCCAATGCCAGAAGCTGAAACATAAAGTTGGTGAAAGCAAAAATAATTAGAGACTCACACAGCAGAGCCCACGCATCTGACAAAGACACTGGCTGCCCAGCTCTGAAGCTCGCCAGCGGTAAGCTGGCCGTACGCTGCAGCCTGTCTGGGGTGAGGAACGCGAGTGAGCCTCTGTTATCGTCACCTGAACGGCAGAGATGTCTGGAAGCCTGGGGTTGTTAGCTTAATATAAACCACTTATATCCGCAGAGCTGTAAGGTTCTAGGATAACATTAAAGAATGACAACGCATCTTTGAATCATGCTGTAACATTATCATAGTTTGCTTTGCTAGATATACAAAACGACACCAGCTCATTGTTATAAATACAATAAGGCAGATTCTGCAGCCTTTTCGATGTCACCTGATGTCCTGTCACCGCAGCAGAAGCTGCCTATTAATAACAACCGACAGTCCTGCCCAGGATTCTCCCAGCACAAATGAACCCTAGGTGCTAGCCAGGCATCTGTAGGATTGACACCTCCCAGCTTCCCCCCCTACTGGTTCAGAGCCTGTCAATCAAAGCTCAGACACACTGCCCACCCCGTCTCACCATCCAGTCACCTTTAAGACCCTTTCACCAGGCCTCCTCCTCACAAACCAGGGCTGCTTCTGTGATTGACAGGATTCCCCCTGAAATGATTCACACTGACCGCCATATTTATTGCCTGCAGTATCTGAGACCTGCCACCCATGGGAATGTGTCTCCGTATGATTATTTTACACACCAATGCCAGCCGCACTCATCCCAGTTCATGCATAGGGTTCAAAGGGAGTCAATGAGAAGAAATCGGGATCTCAAACCCTATATGTGCAACACCAGCATAATGACTAACCTTCTGAGCTCCTGCCACGTCCCACTGGGAGTTGCGGTTGTGGAACATTGTCCCCGGACTTCACTGGGTTTAGTGCTCAGCATTTTTCTGCGCTGTACCTGGTTAAAAAAGCCCGTCTCGTCCCTGAGGAGCTGGTTTGAAGACAGATTGTGTTTTTACCATGCGATCATCCCCGGGGAGACCATGCGGCGCGTGAGCGCGTTACGGAGGAGGCCGCAGCAGATAAATGTGGAACTTGTGGCAAAAGCAACGCAGTCCAGAATGTTCCAGAAGGAGGTGGCTGCCCGGGCGCCCGCTACAGGTCCTGGTAACTAGATAAATCATCTGCTGGGCTGTGAAGCCACAGCTGGCTGCTTATTTAAAACCATGATGCGCGTCTGTTTGTCTCTGATATCTGTCATTTGCTGCCCAGAGCGGCTCTGCCTTGCTGCCTGAGGCACTGTACATAACCATTACAGACTGTCCCTGACTTACAGTAGGATTGGGTTCCATTCCAGAATACAGGTCATAGGTCAGAATAGGATAATCCCACCGTCCTTTAGGTGTGAGAGTGAGACTGGGAGATGCATGTAAGGCTGGGATGGTCGTGCTGTCATGCAGTACAGTACTTTACCGTGGTTTATCATGTGGTATGCAGTGTGTACTAGGTTCTGTAATGGTGTCAAGTGTACGACATCCATAAATGTACATATATTGACTTAATTTAAAAAAAAACAACTTTGGTGATATGTGCGAGTCGTCGTAGAGGAAACTAGATTAGGAACAGTCTGTGCTTCATTTATGGACTTTATCTTGCTATGGATATTTTTGCCCGTTCGTGAAACAGTCTTGAGTAGATCGCAGTCACCAATCCTTGACATTTTCCCCTCCCCCGCCCGCCTGTAACGGCGTGCCGGACGCCACGTTCCGCGTGTGTTGCATTTTGTGTGGTTTTCATCTGAGAGGGAACTTGGCCTGTGCCAGCGTTTCTGGAAAATATGAAGAATTTAAAATAAATCGCAGTAATGAAACAGGTCTACTGTAAGCACAAGCTCTGTTTTATGACGTGCTTATAGGCAGGCGTGTGATGGACGCCTTGGGATTTAAGGGGCCTCGCAAAGCGGAGCCAGGGAGGGGCCGGCCCTCCTGACGCCCGGGTGGTTCAGCCACCCCAGGGGTGCTAGGTCTGTTTAGCGTGTGCCGGACTGTTCTACTTCGCCACACGCGTGCGGGGCGGGTGACCCTGAGGCGTTTGTGGCCTGGGGTGGCTCCGTCTCAGTGGTGCAGGCTCTTTAATCGTTGAAGGACATTAGTGATCTGTAATGTTCTGGAGAATTTTTGCCTTTTTTGTGAATTCGGGGGTTAAGGGGGTGTAGGCATGACTGGCGACTGACCGGAATGGCGTGTGATTTAGGTCTCAGGGTAGGGGAGGGGCAGCCATGGGGGATGGTGTGTGGCTCGTTCTCTGTTTGCAGTCAGAAGGTTGCAGGTTCAAACCCCACCCAGCAGGATAGTCATGTGTTTGTTAAGCCCTTACTCTGTGAATGTTTTACATTTCTGGGGAAAACCCAAACTTTGGCGCTATTAGTGTTACACCAACCTTTATTGTTTCATGGCTGGGCCTTAAAATATGTAAGTCTTCTGTAAGCCTCTAAAAGGTGTTAACAACATCTTCTCTACGATGTTAGCGTCTGAAAAAGAATTGTCAAGCTTTAGTCTGAAACCACTGGTGTCTGCCCAAAGGAATCAATTACTGCGGCTTCAGGTGCACGCTAAGCTAAGGGGCTAGCATGCCTTGGAAACAGCACTTCCCCTTTGGCTTATATCTGCTGGGATTTTTTTTGCCTCTAATGATCCATTTTCAACCGTTTTTCACCATATGACATAAAAAGGGCACCGTCTCTCGCTGCTCTAACTCATATTGCTGCTTCCAATCTTTATTTTTCCACGCGGTTGCATTAACAGCTCATAGGATGCGAAAACATGGACGGGGACCATTTGCTGAAGAGCACATGACTCCTATTTCTCCTGGAGGGTCTTAATGGTGCAATATTAACTGCATTTTGTCAGTTCCTGGAATCAACCCCATTTTCCCTGCTTTCCTCCTTTTAAGTAGAATTTTTTTTTTTTTTTACCCAGTTCTGGTTATGGGTTTGATAATACGTCACTGATAGTTACACATGGGAAATAAAACATCTTGAAATCTTTTCAGTCAGCTCCCCAGCATGATACGTAGGGTACATACCTATTCATAAGCAGCAAATGCGCCGCTCAAGTTTCTCAGACTGCATTGTCTTGTTATTGCACAGATGAACAGCAGATGGAGCCAGTGAGGCAGTCGCACTGGGGAATCCTTCCGGAATCCTAGGAGGTGACGTCATTATAGTGCAGGGGTGGATCAATTGAAAGACGAGAACGATGACCATTTAACTTTGCTCAGTCTTTTAAGTAAAAGAGTTGGCTTTGTGAAGTTTAAGTTAAAACCTCTTGCACTTTTCCTCTGGGTTTGCTTCCCAAGGAATTCCTATTATTTCGCTAAAGGTATTTTTGCTCACAACCCTAATAAGTTCAGGAATATATTTTTATAGAATGGTGGTGTATCTTAAACAGGTAAGTGATTTCAAAATAAAAACTGAAAACTCAAACAAAATCTACATAAACATGCAATAAATTAAAAGGGCCCTTATAAACATGAATAGGCCACCCTAACCATTTATAGCCAACATATAACATTTTTTTACTGTATACAGTTTTATACACAGTTTTGGAAGGGAACGCCGTAACTCCAGGGATGACATCACACAACAAGTATTATTTATGAAGTTCATAGCACTTCATGTCATGTCCGTCTGTGCTGTTTTTATTGTCTGGAAGCCTGGGGTTGTTAGCTTAATATAAACCACTTATATCCGCAGAGCTGTAAGGTTCTAGGATAACATTAAAGAATGACAACGCATCTTTGAATCATGCTGTAACATTATCATAGTTTGCTTTGCTAGATATACAAAACGACACCAGCTCATTGTTATAAATACAATAAGGCAGATTCTGCAGCCTTTTCGATGTCACCTGATGTCCTGTCACCGCAGCAGAAGCTGCCTATTAATAACAACCGACAGTCCTGCCCAGGATTCTCCCAGCACAAATGAACCCTAGTTGCTAGCCAGGCATCTGTAGGATTGACACCTCCCAGGTTCCCCCCCTACTGGTCAGCAGGGGGCGATGTGTGACTCAGCGGCTTGGGCGTCTGCATCGCTGACCAGAAGATTGCTGCTTCGAATCCCCTGGTCGGCATAGTCGCATCGCTGGTGGGCCCTTAAGCAAGGCCCTTATTCCCAAAAAATTCTCCAAGGGTGCAAGATAAAAGGCCTGACCCTCTACTCAGACCCCAAGTTTCACTCTCACCTGAGGAGAGCAGGTTGGAAAATGTGCAAACTGAAGAATTCTTGAGTGCTTGTCCTCCTATGTGTACAAATAGCAGATAAAGTTTTATTTAATTCATTTTCATCTCCGCACGAGTCTATTTTTGCTCCATTGACTTTCCTCACTTTAAGTAGCTTGAGGCAAAGATACAATCAATGTAACAGCGGATTTACATTCACCAGTGAAGTTTTATTAAGTAACACGCTGCTTTTTGCACTTTTTTGCGGTCCATTTTCATAGTAAGTCTGTTGACCTGTATCTTTTCTATGCATGATTTTGGAGAGAATATGTATGAAAATGACAGGCAGGGGTCACCACCATGGGAAATTCTGACAGACTTTGTGAGCAACATGCGATTTTACCACAGACATGGTGTTTAAAAGGTATCCTACAGAGAGTTGCCACGGACACATTTATCCGCATACGGACATGTTGACGATCCCCGATGACAGGAATTGTCCCCAGAACGCAATCGCTTGCCTGCCCCCCATATTCCTGTGTGCGTGATCTGCATGATCTTCCTGGATGTCTGTGCAGGTCACATTTCCATGACTTATGCATGTTCTGAAGTGCTGTGCTTGTGGCGGTTTTTTGCAGGTGCACCATAACCTTAGACTCCTTGAAGACGATACAATCTGCAAACTCACATGAAACCGGTTCAGGACTCGAACCCATATGCTTGGAGGTGAGAATTGTTGCCTCCCCCAGTAAGCATGTTACTGGAGTCACTGCTGTGGTATAACTGGAGGCTGAAGGCTGACACACCAGTTACGGAAGCCCAACCCCAGCCACAGACACCAATATAATTTAAATATCATACATTACATTTTTAAATCATCACTTTCCTGCACTGAAGTTCCCTTCCTCTTTCATTGCAGATACCTGTAGCGCATTTGCTGTTGTCATCCTGAAGTTGGTGCAGTGGATGCCCTACAGGTGTTCACTCCTGGGTTATTCACGTGCCCATTATATCTGGAACCTGGAAAATAGCTGCTTTGGAATCTCGGATGAGCAATTTTATTAGCTTGTTTCACATGAAATGGCCATCAAATAGTTCGCTGTTACGCATGAAGTGCTTCTCCTGCCTCTCTAACTCCGTCTTTGTCTACTGCTGGTTAGCACATGATATAAGGCTTTTCCGCTCATGTCCCTGATACCTTATTAGTTTTGACATTGACTGACTCCACATGCAATCTGTTTTAACTGAGGAGCAGCAGCTTATTACCAGGAAATGCACAAGTTGCCCACGTGTGAAATGTGCGGCCACCCAGACACGCGCCAGGGGAAGCCGGGAGAGCGATCTATGAGGAGCTGTCTTTGGTGCTTCAGCCAGATGCACCGTTGTGGTGTTAAATGTCTTAGGCATATATTAATGACAATGGAAGGAGGCCTCTTGTGGCCCATAGCTGAGGGTGATGGATGGAGATACTGGCACGGGGGTCCCTCCAGACCCTGTTGAGCTGTGAATGTAGGATTGTGGCCTCACTGCTCAGTGAAAACATCCCAGACTAATTTACACACAAGAACATTCACTCTTCAAAAGTCTCAATGGGTTGATTGCTTGTCTATGAACTGCAGAAGAAAAGTTTTTTATAATTATGGAATGTTTCAATGATTATCTATTACATATGAAGCTAGCTTGCTTGTCATGCCTACAAACACAGGAATGCTTATCATCGATTATTATTAATCTGTTTTACTGGCAATGCAACATGATTTTGTTTTTGGTTTTTATAGATTTTCTTTTACGTTGTGGCTTGATCATGGCTCGGTAATAGTTGTTATAAAAGTACAGCTCGTGAAGAATCAGCAATAGTTGTCTTCTGCATGTGAGATATTTGGGCAGACGAAGTTTTAATTAAAAGGTTTTGCTGAAAACTAATGGTCAGCTGCTCAATAACACAAAAAAGACACAGGTCGAAACAATTCATTATCACCTCCTGAACGAATATCGTAATCAAAACTGTCTATGAATTTTACCATGTTTACTGGATGTTTTCTGTTCATCGCATTCAATTTTTTGTAGTCCTTGAGTAGGGTTAGGGACCCCCACAAAAGAGGTCAAGGGGGAAGTCAGATACAGATCCTGCTGGTGCCAATGGTTTTGGGATAACTAAATGTTCATGTTAAGGTTTATATATGAGAGGAGACAATATAGTAGTTTAATTGCTGAACTAATAAAAAATAATATTAGCGTTTTAATTGTGGTTATGAATGAGATAGATGAATTAATTTGGATGAGGCGTAAAATTAATAACAAAAACCTAGGAGAGCAGGAAGTAATGGTTTTGCTAGATGTACTGTCCATTCCTTATAATCAGTGCCTTCTACTCACTGAGAAAACCACTTTTATTCATCACCCCTCCCAGGCCTACCAATGTCAAATTTTCTTTCCACACTGGGACACGGGTCCTCGGATTGAGCAGTAATGTCTGCCCTCCTGCCCTCCTCCTCACACCCATCTCTCACCGGGAGGCAAAACAGGAAGGTGGACAGGAACAGAACAGCCAGGGAATCTTTCAGGACCAAGGACAGTGTCTGAACTGTAACCGCAGGACATATAATCTGGATCTGATCCTATAGAACCGGATCTGTCTTAATCAGCTCCTCTGCTGACAGCCCTCGATGGAGACATTGCGGCTCCTATCTTATGCTTCTGTCTAAAAGCAAGAATTTCTTACATCTGACGGAATAAGCAACTGCTGTGAAGGAAACCCCAGGTCATTCACACAATTTATAGTTATGAATAGCCAACACCCCACTTCAGAGTACTGGCTGGAATGAATCACCCGAATCTCCAGCACATAGTACTCTGATTCAGTAATGCAGTACCGTACGAGTACTAGCTACGAGTAAAAGTACAACAATCTGTATAACAGCATCAGCTCTCGTTAATTTGTCCTCTGCCTCATGTTTCTTTTATTTTAAATCTAACCTGATCTGTTTTGTTTTGTGTTGCAAATACCATAATCGACCATTCCCTTGCTTATCTCGATTACGCATTTCTCAATTCACCATCCAATTAACTCAAAATACACAACAATGCAAAAAAATCTGTATTTTTAAGCAATCTCATAGTCAAATTCAGTATGTTTACATGTACATGCTTCACAACATTGGCATCCACTGTTTCTCGTGTAACATATCGTGAGGGAGACAAAACAGGCATTGGTCATCCTGTCAGCACTTCAAAAAGAGCCGGGTGCAATGTGTATCTACAGAATCTAATGAGCTTCATTGTCGGAGTAGAAATTTCTAGCTGATTTGTATGAGGGCGGATGACTTAACACAGTCTGAAAATGCAGGTCCAGTGTGTCAAAGTGGATAAAGTTTATGTATAAAACCCACTGTGATCCCCGGATTAGAATGAAAAGATTACAGTTTTCAGATTACAGGGAAGTAGATCCATCCATCTCGTGTAGCCGCTTGTCCTGTACAGGATCACAGGGGTCAGGAGCCTATCCCAGAAGCTACAGGCACAAGGCAGGGAAAAACCCAGGGCGGGGAACACACACTGAGAGACAATGTGGGGACTCCAGTCCACCGTAGCATGTTTTTGGACTGTGGGGTAGAACTGGAGAACCCCCCATGGGGAGAACATCTAAAGCCCACACATGATGAGCCGGGGCAGAGACTCAAACACAGGTCTCAGAGGTGG
>JAODLD010000124.1:7397614-7419141 GCA_026781065.1 Mormyrops boulengeri
CCCTGCCTCATAGCATGATGACTGATTGCAGTGGTAATGTAATTAAGGAAGCAGCATGACGTCCACATGCCACTGCCAGATGGTAGCATACCAAGCAGGCAAGGGTGTGTGTGTGTGTGGGGGGGGGGGGGGGGCACAGTGGCACTTAGGCGTGGTCAATCAGAGCAGCTGATGCTGGGGGTAGAGTCGTCAGCGCAGAGGGCTGGGTTGGTCAAGGCGTCCTTAAGTGACGAAGAATGGGATTCATTAACAGGCAGAAATTACCTGGTTCCTTTTGGAGTGCAGACAGAATGAGGATGACTATAATCAGGGTCATTTTACTCCTATAAACCAATGTTTCTCAACCCAGTCCTAAGGGACCCCCAGACGGTCCATGTTTTTACTCCCTCCCACCCCCCTGCCAGACAGTCCACATTTTTGCTCCCTCACAGCTCCCTGTCAGACAGTCCACATTTTTGCTCCCTATCAGCTCCCTGCCAGACAGTCCACATTTTTGCTCCCTGCCAGACAGCCCACATTTTTGCTCCCTGCCAGACAGTCCATGGTTTTGCTCCTTGTCTAACAGTCCATGTTTTTGCTACCTGGGAGGGAGCAAAAACATGGACTATGAGGGGTCCACAAGGAGTTGTTTCAGAACACTGCTATAAACTACCAAGCTTATGATTATTATTCAGCAATGTGTTACTCATATCCAGTAGACAGGTATAACACCAAAAATAAAAGGTAAGTAGAAAAAACTGAAAGGAAGGCTTGAAGATAAAAAATGAGCAGTAAAACTCTCACAGCATCAGGTAGCAAACTTACTGTGGACACAGGCTAATAACCTCAATGTTTAGTCCCAGGAGGGCTTTGCTGCTGTCACCTGGAGTGAAGTTCATAACCTGAAGAAAACTAAAATATCCAGCTGCATAAATGTTTTGCAAACCAGATTTAACACCTGAAAATGATGTGATGAGGATCTGGTGAGGTGAAATGATGTTTCAACAATTAGGTGACTGAGCATGAACCACTCATAGAAACGGTCAGCCAACCAGTTTCACCAAAGGCAGGTTCCAGAAAAAAAGTTTCATGAGTTATTTTAGGGCGACATCTGTTTCCACATGCAGTCAGATGGGGAAGATGGGCTCATACAGGAAATCAGACCTGCAAACACTCTGCTCAGGAATGGATTCACAGTAGCAGTGAAGGCATCGTTTAGAGGTAGATTTCCTAGGTTGATATGAGGGTACCTATAACCCTACCATGGTTAAAGAGAGAGAGAGAGAGAAACTTTCACTGTGAGTGCGTGACTGTGCACTGAATTCCACACAGTGCACAACATTTTAACCTTAGAAGTAATAAAGCAACGCATGTAAAATTAATTAACCACATAGCAAGAAACAATTTATAGACATAAGGAAATACACAAAAACATCATTAATGCTGTGGCAAACCAGATTCGGTTGTGCTATTTCATTAGACTGATTTATATATTTTTTCATTTTAACGTGGAGCCTAATCCCACAGCGCTTATAAATGGTTCTTTAGACCTCTAGTGCATTCATTATATTTTCTTTTTTGCAAATCAGAAATAATTAGAACATTACTTCCAAGCTTTGTTCACATTTTGGCATTTCACAGTGATATGAGAACCCTTCCTTTGAGTGTGAGAAGTATGATTAATAAATGCATCGGTAAAAGAAACGGGGACAGTCATGACTCACACCTGGCCCCTTGTTCACTGTCACACATGAAGGATCTCCAAAGGGTTATATTGTCTAGAACTTGGTCCACCCCCCCCCTCCCCCCCAGACCACCCATATGCAATCCTCATAATGCTCTAGTGACTTTCTCAGTCATACTGGGGTCAAGATTCCACTTGCTCTTTCAGTGATTAAATCTTTTTTTTAAACCGAGTGAGTAATTTTCATAAGTGTGGCAGAGAAAGCATTGTTCTAGAATACACAACTCATTCACAAAGCTCTTTTTACTACAGTGCTGGTAGCAAGAAAGAACATAGATTTTTTTAAATTAATGCAGCCTGCCTGCCCAGCTCCAGTACTGTGGATTCAAATCCAGCCTCAGTTCTTTATTTCGATGCCAATTAAAAGCCTTGAATTTTCTCAGTCGAAGGTGTAGCTGGTTTTTACGACCTGTTCTTTGTGACACAGATTATAAATCACCGGGAACCTGACTGGGTAAGCAGCTGCCGAAATGGGTGATTGAATGTTGTTATTTTTTTAATTTCTTGCCATATTTACATGACTGTTGGACCTCTGACCGCAGCCTGAACATGCAAATGGAAACTGACTCATTAACCAGGTGTAAAGCAAACACATTAACTGAGTGTGATGCAAAGAATTTAAACCACAAAAACAGGTCTAGTGGTTTCTGGGCCTGTCACTCATGTGTTCATAGTAGCAGCCAAGGCATCCGCTGAATGTTCTGCTTACTGTCTCCAAACCGCAACATAAACACCCTGCACCCATGCAAAGGTGATGCAAGTAACGCTCCTTTTTCACATTGCTGCCACATTCTTAACCTGTCAGTCTCTAGCCTGTCTGCTGTGCAAAAATATATAACATTGTATGAGGGAATTATGATGTACCACCTCCTGTTGCTGCTCCCACTGTATGCTTCACGCCACGACCTCTGATGCAGAACAGTTACCCTCGGGGTAGCGATTAAGTTTGCTGCTCCTCAGCTCCTTCACTAACAAGAGTGAGAGGGATTAGCAAGCCAAGTAGACAAGCTAAATCCCACAAACACGGGATTCGATGGGTGGGCCCTCGGTGAGCGGGGCCCACACTCACCACAACGGCCCTAGGCCCACTGATGGCTGCACGATGACACTGTGGCTGGGTGGTGTTGTGCTGCAATCCATTCAAACTCATAACTGGGAAATTCCGAGTTCCTAGTCGGAAATTCAAACTGGGAACGCCCCCTGAAGTCAGAATTCTCACTCGGAAAGTCGGAGGAATCTACCGAACCCCAACCTCAGAATACACGACGGCTGTGCCCTTTATCAGCAGAAATTAAAGCTGTGGTTTTATGCAGTTTATTAGCACTTACGTCTTATTTGTGGTTCATTAAATCGGTCGTACACGTAGTGTTGTCCAACTGCTATCTGTGGCCATGTTGCTAAAGTGTTTTTATACGCAAAATACCACGTAATCTGTTGTTATCCACTGATATTGCTAACAATGGCTAACAAAAAGCCAGACTAGAACTGGATCCAGTTTCAGTAAGCAGGATGTCATGCTTAAGTGGACAATTTGTCGGATTTAAGGTAGCCTGGACTAAATGAAAGTTAACGAAAATAAAGGCAATTTAAACTTGGGTAAATTAAATCTGAAAAGTTATTTGAGTAAGCAAAAAATCTTTCTTTTTGAAACGGGTGTCTTGTATTGTTAAATGGCTTTCCAACTGCTATACTGGAACTCTGTTAACTCGTGTGTGACGCCATTCCCAGTTCTGAGTTCTGACCTCTGAGGTAAATGGAAGATTGAAAGATCTCAGCATCCTAAATAGCGTTCTCAGTGTCATTTAGTAAGTGTGCGTGAGCATTCATATATCATTAAATTAAGTTGCAGCTACAAATAATCTGCAAAACAAAAATATTTTATATTATATGCAGTCAGACCAAAAAAAATCAACTGGGTACAACTAAAATCATGTGATTTTAAAATAAAAGTAATTAAATAAAACAGGTAAAAAGAACATACAAGTGTAGAGAAAACTTCACAAGCGCTAAAATAAACCAAGACACAAATAAATCCCCAGTCACTTTCCCCCTTTTTACAAAAGAAAAACAATTACAGTTGTCTTTAAAATGTAATAAATGTTGATGTGTGAGTAGCAGAGTACTAATCTTTTAAATGGACTCTCTGCTATCTTTGTTTTTAAAGGTTCTTCTTGAGACTTTGTAGTATTTGTTCCTCTTTGATACATAGACACGGAAACCTTTGCAAGTCACATCTGTGTGAACAGCTGACGACAGGATTATTATTATTTACCTGTTGTTTATAAAGATTTCACAACAACTGACCTCAGTGCAATACAAGAAGTCAAACTGCTACAGCAGCACTGGAAAAGAGTTATAAAAAAAACATAAAATGTTGCATTATTAGCATATATCTATTTTTGAATACTGGCTAATGTTAAAAGCCTGTGTTTCTTCTCAGATCGCCTATTTTTCAGGGCTTACAGTTCTTGTGGTAACATTTCTTACAAAAACGTTACTACGGAGTTAGGAAAAAGTGTTCAAATACAAACATTATTCATACATCCATCATTTAATCACGTGTCCTTATCAAGAGCGCCCTGCACACGGTTCAAGACATATACTCGCTCGTTACTCTGACACATAGAGAGAGAGAGAGCTGTACTCATATATTTGTGGGGACTGTCCATTCATTTCTATGGGAAAAACCCTAATCTACGACACCCTGGACCCCTATCCAGCCCTTTCCACAAGTAACCTCAGTATATGGCTTTTTTCATTTTTAGTCTTTTGATTCCTGTCACAGATTATTGTGAGTATCGAAACTTGTCCCCATACGCTAAAAAGTAACAGGCCTCCTGTCGTTTGTAAATTTCTTATGTTCTTATGTAGGTTTGCCACATTTTGTGCACGTCTGGTCCTCACAATGTGGTAAACACACACACACACACACACACACACACACGGAAAGTGGCATTCCCGCTCCTGTGACGCAGGGGTCTCCCTCTCTCTCCCGGTACCTTCCGTTAATCTCGCGCAGCCACTAGGAGCCGCGTCCAGCGCTAGCATGATAAAGAGGCGGCTAAATGTTTGCTAAAGACAAACCGAGACATGCGGGATCTGCAGCCGTGACGGGGAGAGCGGGGAGAAGACGAAAAGAGACGGATCAGTAAATAGGCAGAGATTATTTTTCACTCCCTTGTGCAGTTTAAAAATTGTTGTCTTCACTGGGTAAGAAAACCGACGATGAGTTAGCCGCCTAGCTGCTACTGCTCTCCCCTCTGCCGTCGCCGTCACTTCCCTGCCCCTCACGGCCGCCCTCCCTGTCGCTTCTGTCCGCCTCGGCCTTTACGCGAGTCCGAGGCCTCATGAAAAGCTGCTTTTGTCTGAGAAGGAGGAACCAGGTCCCCAGAATAACAGTTAAGTCAGCAAACGGTGTGAGCAGCGACGCGCATGATAAATAACATTTTGCATTTTAAAACGTGTGAAGAGGCTATGTTAAGCCGCTGTTATTTTACAATAAAATGATATCGCTGTTTTTTACAAACAGGGTTTTAAAACCGCTGGCTAAATTTACGCATGGCCTCGATGAGGAGATTTCTTAACAGTTTTGTGTGGCTTAACGCTTAAACTCATTTCCTTTTTTAATAATACAGGGATAAAGACGCATTGCACGAGCTCAATACGCCGAAAGTCACGTCCCGCGAGGGCCAGTATTATGGCCCATATGACCCAAGTCTTAAAAATGTGTTTAATTGAAATATGCCGCACTGTTTTTTTTTTTGGATTGCTAATCCCATGACGGTATGTCAGCGCTGCTCCACCTTTCAGACAGAAGCCTTACGTGTGGTGACTTGGAACATGACACGGTCCATCTCTTATAATGTCACGCTGGTAGGCAAATGTAACACCATTTAACACTTGTATAGTCGGTATTAAATTTGCATCTGCAGCTGTAAGTCTATCCGATCGCCTGGGCATGCTCCCAAAATCCTGCGGCACGATCACCTCATCCCGTGCACCAGAGGGATATCACCATAGCTTGTGTTTCCCAGTGTAACAATGTGGTGTTATGTATTGTCTCTTGTTCTCTCTCTAAATAACTCCAAGTTCAGTGTGACCAGTATCTCTAGTTAATGCACTTTCGGATATGAATGGATGTCTTTCCACAACTTCAAACAGTACTGGGTAGGAGTATTTCCCAGTATGCATGCAACAGTACAGCTTTCTGGGCGTTTTTTACAGGACATGATCTTAGAAATACGACTTTGTGAAGGGTCTGCTATCAAAAGAGAAAGATGCCAGTCAGGGCTAGGTGCCTTCTTTGAAGTATGCCTAAAGCGTGGCCTTTCATTTCGAGGTTAGATGTTTTGAATTTGGTAGATGTCTTGGTTTTGTTTGGTCACGTTATGTGGAAGTGGAAAGGATTTGTTTGGGCAGCTGGTTTTGGGCATGTTTTTTATCTGGAGTTGGCATGTGTGCAGTCGCCCCAGTCCCAGGGTAATGCTGCCTGAATTTTAACAAGGGCTATCTGAAAGGGACTTTTCATCACTATTTCACACCCCATTCTGGCATCTTCACAGTTTCCGAAAAGTTGCACAGACTGCTGCTCGACCACACGAGAAAGTCACTTTCTCCATGATTGTGTTGTTTTACAATTATTTCATAATGAAAAGTTATCCCGATTCATACGATTGAAAAATGAAGTAAATGTTTATGCTGAATTGAAATACACCGGAACCGGAACTATGGAGTTTCAGAGGCAAATGTTGGAACGCTGCCCACCCCTTCGTAAAAATGGAGTAGTGACTCCATAGGACACAGTGAGCAGAAGTGTATTGACACCAGCCTGGCTTTTCCCCACACGCCAGACTTCATCTCCTTGTTTTCGTTCAGGCAGCTTGTGTGTGCTGAGACCCCCAGTCGCTAAATGGGTGCAATGAGAAGCCATTGTGAGTCTGTTTAAATTAAGTCCATGAATGTTTTGTTCTGACTGAAATTACATGTCCTATTTACAGGAGAGGGCTCAAGTATCAGTATTTCGCTACTGGTTTGCAGTATTTAGAGAGATGTCTCTAGATTTTATGACGATGCTGGGAATGGTGAGGGACCGAAGCAGAGCCTGTTTTTAATGTGTAAAATGTGTGATGGATAAGGGCTTCTGCATCCGCTGTGACATTTCCGTCTCTTGTGTAAAAAAAAAAAATAAAAAAACCTCCATTTAGTGCAGCCTGAACAATTGATTGTTCTTTTGTGGTTTGAAGGTCATATTACTATAGTTCTAACCGTTAAAGTCTTTGTTTCATGTGTCTCTGCATCATTTTCCATTTCAGCGCCTTTCACTTGTTGACTTATACGTTTTGCTTCTTGTTCATACCACTAGGTTGGCACATACTGTGTGCTAACTGGCTCCGGTTCATCATTGTTGATGTTAATGGCCCTTGTGTTACTACCCGAGTTAAACCATTAAGTTAATGCTCGAAAATCTGGTAACTAAGCTAATTTACAACTCCGACCTCGAGCTTCAGCCAGGTTTCCTTTATAATGCTCTTATCTGCTAGATCTACTAAGGCCCTGATTATATCTTATATGCATTTTTGCACAGTGTTCTCTGCTAGCCGCTGGCTACAGACCAACCTGAGATGAAATATAATAAATCAGAGATCTCTGGTGTTTCCTCTAGAGAGCAGTATCTTTACCATCTCACTTTGGGGAATCCCCAGCAGTAAAAGGGTTCCCCTTGGCTGGCAGCCATTGATTCTGGGCCCTAATGAAGAGCTTGTTCTGCAGCCACACATGTAAATGAGAGGTTTCCTGTGGCCTGGCACCCATTTCCACATCGAGTGTTTGTAGTGGTGCCGGTTGTGTCATGGCTAGTGAGATGGCACCTTCTTCTACTTGATGCCAGTCTGCTTCCACACAGTGGCCCGTGTTTTTTGCCGTCTACTTAGCCTTACATTTCCAGTGATGCTTCACGTAAAAACAAGGGAAAATGAGGGGTTTGAGTTTCCAAGGTATTCTGATCCCCATAAAACTACATGGGCATGGTTGCAGGTTTAACATTTGGTCTCACACATGCCTTCATACACACCTTGTTTTTGTGTTTAGTGTTTAACCAGAATGTGGTCTGTTGGTGCTCCCCATTTTGGTGGGAGAGGGTGTGCAGAGCCTAGGAAATGCTTGGCAAAGCTGCACGAAAGCCCAGTACTTTGAAAGTCCTCTCTATTTCAGCTCTTCAGTCTCGTCCCCTCAGGGGTCTGTAGAACATTCCAGCTTTGCTGACTGTCCTGGCCAAGGAAGCTTATTCACAGGGAGGGGGGCCCAAAATCCTCTCCTGGGAGTTTTAGCTCTGAAAATTCCCTTTGAAGTGTGTTTTTATTTTTATTTAACTTGAATGAAATGTTTTGTTTGGTCTCAGACTGCATTGGAGGAAAACGAGTTTGGTGAAATTATATTCGAGTGAAGGATTATATCTGGTGCCTTCATTTGGAGATGTTGTCTCTAAGGTACTGTCTCGGGTTAGTGTTGTGTTCCCTGGGTGTGCCTGGGCAGGAACTTCCCAGTGGTATGTTATGTATATCTTCACACTTCTGTAGTAATGCAGTAATGGGAAAAACTTAAAAGTAGCCATGAAACCAGGTTTGAGATTGTGACTGGTTGGACATCGGATCCCCGTTTGATATATGAATGATATACTTAGATTATCTTTAAACCCATGCTACCTTGGATACTTCAGCTGAATATATCACAGTGACAAATCTAAGCTACGTGTTTGGCAAGTGGAGTCTGCGACCTGCTATCAGTCATTGCCCAGTGAAACCCATTATAGCAACCAATGGGAAACAACTTTGTGATGATTTTCTGTACTGTGATTGGCTCTCATTTTGCCTATCATTGGCAGTTGTGAAGACTGTACTTTGGTAAGAGCAGTAAATTAGATTCAACTTTGTCATAGCTTAAAGTACAAGGACTCGGACAAGGAAATGCAGTTTGGGATCAAATCCGAAAGTGCAAAAGTGCTAGAAACAGCTGTACGACATATAAAAGTGTGATGATAAATAGATAATAAATAGATGATAAAACAGATAAATGTACATATATACAGTGGTACAAATTAGGAGTGTATACAGCATCTGTGATAAAGCTTTATATTTTTAACCTCTGTTTGGTGAAGCACCAAGTGGAGACGCATGTTAAGCCAAAAGCTGCCTGCTTGCATTGCATGCGACACTGTGGCCCTATTTTGAGAGCGGTACTGGGACCCAGACTAATGGGCCTCCTGGTCTCATCCCATGCCCCCTCGGTGCCTCCCCCTGGACATGCTGCTGAGCTCCCTGCCACACAGACCTGTCCTGGTGGACGCTCCTCCTCAGTCGGGGCTGCTGCTCGCCTATGATGAAACAGGGAGTCCGGCTTTTTGAGGATCTGGGGACAGGGCTGGGCCTACGTGTCCTGCGCCCGTGGGGATGGGGCTCCGTTCACTTTGAGTGCCCCCATTTGTATCAGCGTGGGTTTGGACGATTTATACAGTGAGCCCCTCCTCCTTATGACACAAGTTAATGCTTTTAGAGTCTCTTCTAATTATTATTAATAATTATTAACCAAATATTGTTAATAGGACTGTAAAAATAAGGCATTTTCAACTGTTTAATGGCAGTTTTATTCACTTAGCTGAAATTTGTATTGTGATGAGCAAAAATGATACATTTTAATTATAAGATATAGCTTCATTTATCCTGAGGGAAATTATTGTGCCAAGGCATAGCTTTCACTGTGTGAGGTTTAACAATAGAGTGCAAAATGCCAAAAATAAATGAGATAATGGTGAAAGCATGATGCTTTTAATTAGGACGGGCCAGTACTCCTGCTTCATCCTGTCTGAGTTTTTCGGCTGCTTCTGCCTATCCCTGCATCAAGCTTAGCACTTGTCAGTAGCCCTCCCTTCCTGTTGATGAAACTGCTGCTCCTCGTTGGTGCTCCTGCTCCTCCGCTGATCCCCACCTGACTCATTGCAGAGCTCTGCCATGATGCCCGAGGTACGGGACCTGTCTGATGCCCTGCCGGAGCTGCCCATGGACCCCATCACTGGGGTTGGGGTGGTGGCCTCACGGAACAAGGCACCTTCCGGCTACGATGTGGTAAGAAGAATGGCTCCATGTTCTGTCCTGTGGTCCTCAGCATTTCATTTCCTCTTTGGAATGTTTATTAGGGTGGGGGGGGTCTGTGTCCTGGTGTCCTTGTCTACTATCACTCATACACCTATCTATGCTTTAAGGCGGCTGTGTACTTCAGATGAAACTGATAGAATTTGTGTCTTTTCTGCAGTACAACGTCATATGAGCGGTGATCGCTGTCTCGGTGTAGCACCTCTGCAGGGTCCCTGAGGCAAACTTTTCCGTTTGTTCTGATTCCAGCCACTGTCCACGATTGGCTGACATAAATGTGATGCCGTGGGGTTGGTCAGCAGAACTAATTATGCAGTTACTGGCATGCTTTGCAACACTCTGTGCCCTCTTGAAATAGTAATCATTATGTATATTTGTGTATTTATGTCGATAGGGAATGTCATGACCGTGTAATGTTTTCTGTGGAGTGTGTGTTTTGTTAGCATGTAACTGTCACTTAAATTGTTGGCCTCTTAGTATTAAACCGGGATTGGCAGTTATAAAGAGAGCAACTTCCATTTTAAATGAAAATGACTCATGCACTCGCTGGAATATGTTTATTTGCACTCTGAATGTGGGTCCTCTGCATTGAAAACGCTCATGAGAACCCTGTGTGTTTTGGTGGTGGAGGGAGATTCTTCTTTCCTTAAGTAAACACATTCTTGACCCCTGACCCGATGTGAAGTGGAGGTCGATGCCTAGACTTGTCTTATCTGTCCGCTGGTGCTGTGATCCTGTAATCCTCCGGCACGTTGCTGTCATCGAGTCACACCTGTGCGATGTTATAGCTTTGATCCCAGGATTCCAGAATCTGGGGGTTTCTTTACGTCTGATCCGATGTGAGGCAGAAAGGTTTATCAGCAGTCCTTGGTGTGGGAATTGAAGTATAGCCCTGTGATATGATTCTAGTGAATTTACCGGTATTTTTAAGTCACACCCTTTGCAAGTCATCGCAACATTAGATCTGTACGGAAAACCACTCACCTTTGCTTATAATAGTAACTGTCTTCTGTAGTTTTTGATGACAAGTTAAATCCTGCTCTCTTTATTAGTTCATGGTTTTACCCTTTAGCTCTTTGGAGTTGCTAGTTGTTAAGCTCAAGTGACAGCGTCTAGCAGCACCATGACAGGTGCTGCCTTATGGGCCTGGACCTGAAGCTTTTTGAAGGCGTATGAGTCGTCATGGTGATGTTCTGGCTCCTGTGCACACATTTCAGGTGGATATGGGTTTAAGCTTCGACAATGCCATGTTGGAGATGGTTTGGAACAAGAGTGGCTCTGGTGGCCCTTCTGTCACTTTGGCCAGCTTGTCTTCGGTGTAGCGCAGCTCGCTGTTGTATTTTGTGTGTGGCTTCAGAGTATAGGTGCCGTTTGATTGGCGGTGGTACCCAGCCTCTGATTTGAGGTCATATCTTGCCGTGAGAACATCTCATTGCTACATTTTGTCCTGCTTGGACGTGATGGAATTCCCTTCTTTTTAAAGCCCCCTTCCTTATAAGGCGGCCCCCTCTTGTGTAGGGAGGGGAAGGCAGGAACTGTGAAAATTGGTCTAAAAGTCTGCAACCCCCCCCCCATCCAGCATAAATAGTCCTGTATTGTTCCACAGCATGGCTCTGGTGCCATCAGTGGATTATCCTCCCACATCACCAGCATAGTTTCTCTGCCAGCTTATTGGCCAGTCCCCGCGGATGGGGGTTACCGTCTCCTGAATGCCCCCCTTTGTCACAACCTTTCCACGCCTTCAGATCTCTGGAGCCTATTGACTTCCCTTCTTCCCTCTCCTCGTCCCCTTTGAAGGGTGCAGAATGGATGTTATTGTGAGGCCGCGGAACGCCAGCCGTGCCTGTAGTACAGTAGAGAGGTGTTTCTCAAACCGGTCCTCCCTACTAGCTCCTGGTAGTGTGCTGGGAAGGAGCAAAAATGTGGACTGTATAGCAGGGAGCTGGGAGGGAGCAAAAACATGGTCCCCGAAAACCAGTTTGGGAAACCTGCCACTCGGTTTAGAGCAATTTATAAAGAATGATAATGCATGTAAAAATGTACTTTCTCCCCAGTCGGTACTGCTGGATTGTGTTCAGAGCTCAGTAAAGCACATGGTGAATCTCCATGCTGGAGCACATATCCATCATAAGTGTGTATGATGTTGGTAAAAGATCTCAGTTAAGCATGTCTGTTGAACAGTGCAGGACCTGAATTATCGGTCAGATTCAGATCAAAATCAGATCACTTTGTCGCATCACTCGACAGTTTGTTGGGTGTAGATGAGGTGAAAAACTTCCAAGTTTTGTATACCAAGTATCAGTGCCGAAATAATGCAAATATTGGAAGTATACAGAAATGGTAAATATACAACTTATTAATAATAGAGTGTGGCAAGTCCAAAAACATGCTAAAGTGAATAGGAATTGTGGAATTGTGCATAGGTGTAACTGTGTGTGTGAATGGTGAGTGTGCCCTGTGATGGGTTGGTGCCCCATCCTGGATTATTCCCTGCCTTGTGCCAATAGCTTTTGGGACTGGCTCTGGACCCCCGTGGCCCTGCATAGGACAGGCGGGTATATAAAACGGATGGATGGATGGATGGATACAGTGACAGTTACTCTATGACCAATGTTGTGTGGTAACACAGCCATATGAATATGAATTCACATACAGACCAGAGCTCTGTTGAGTCTGTATTGATGTTCTCCACACCTCAATTATTTACACCTTTACCTCCCACAGATTTCTCAAACGACAGATGGCTTTGATGCAGACTTGTGGAAGGATGGCTTGTTCAAGTCCAAGGTCACGCGCTATCTCTGTTTCACCCGAGTGTTCTCCAAGGAAAACGTGAGTGAACTTTTTTGCGATGCTAACGAGAGATTGTGGTTGACTGCAGACCCCAAACTAGGCTTTTGATGCATGTCAGAGTTATTTAATAAATATTTTAGTTTCTGGTTGTTGCTGCAGTTTTTTTGACTTGTGTTCCAGATGCAGAAAATAAATTCTTTGAAATGAAGCGGACTCTTTTTCGGCCCCGGGGGATATATGCCTTTGCTATGATAATCTGGAGCGAGAGTGTGCAGTTTTGTTTATGTGTGTTTGTTTTTGTTTTGATTAACAAAGTCCCAGCTGAATGCCTAGGCACTGTGCAATTGCTCTTCAAAGCTGAGGAAGGCATAGAAAATAATATAATTGTCTTTGTGAAAAATGTACATTAATGGCAAATGACGGTTCAAACATTCCTAGTTTGGTTTGGTCTTTATGGTCGTCAGGGGACCTGCGGATTGATCATACTTTGAAAGTTGGCAGCAGGTTGGCATACCCTGATTACATCGCTGTTCTGATTTGGTTACTAATCCGTATGTCATTTGCAGGAGTGAAATCTAGCTTTAGGCTGAACGGAGTGAAGAGGTTCTGTAGCGTGGTTCTTTTATTGGCCCTTACTTCTCTAGAGAGACTTCTAGCCTTGTGTGATGTTGCCTTCTTCCGGCAGTGAGTGGAACGCCCGAGAGTAAATGCAGAAGGCGCGAGAGTAAATGCAGAAGGCGCGAGAGTAAATGCAGAACATGTGGTAGACGTGAGCCAGTTGCATCAAAAGGCTGCAACAGAGACACGCCCAGATATCCTGTGCTACATCTGCATTCTAGCAGGGTGACGAGTGGGGGGGACGGGGCATGCTGAAAGAGTGCACGACCCTTTTGTTTTATGAGGGTGAGGGTTTCTGTTTTTTGGTTTTAGCTTCTGAATGGTATAATAAAAGTTACAGGAGATGGTAGAAATCCTTACTGGAGCAATCACTTTTGGTAAATTGATATACTGGTATGCGTTTTTGGTATTGAAATACTGCTTTATAATGGCATCACATTTGTAGATAGCCTAATAGTTAATGGAAGGTAACCTGTGATTGAAAGGTTGCAGGTTCTAGTCCCAAAGTGAGTCTTTTTTGTTGGACCTTGATCGATGGGCTGCTCATTCATGCTCATATCTAGCTCTGTTTCATGGGAAAATCTCCCTAAGAATGTGAGGATTTCCTGAAGGCACACTAAAATGCAGAATATAGTAAGTATAATATGCAGTATTTATGAGTGTCATACCAATGTTCCAGTTTGGATTTTAGGAACGCCTCCCTGAACAGAAACATGCACCCCCTGCAGCCTTGTAAAGGAGGTACGCAAGGAGCCGCTGTTAGCTTTGTTGACAGCGTCTGCGCGGGTTAAAATAGGAGGCAAGAGAACAGTTTTGACTGGAATGTAATGTGACAGCGCCATCAACAACAGTGTCCCAGCCTGCGGGTTCATCCTGCTCCCGCCGTAATCGCCAGCAGCGAAGGACGACGGCGTTTAATTAGCAGACTGGATCACGCAACGCCCGTGTGTGATTCGTCACGGGCCAGAGGTCTTGATAGGTGAAGTTGAAAATAAACTATGCTGTGGTCACGTTCAATTAATTAGGTTAATTGGGAGAGATTAAATGAAGGAGGCATTTTGTTTGTCATGCAACTGAATATGTTGTTGAGGGCTTCACACATTTGTTTTCATGCAATACATTCCTTTGTTAGATCCTTAGTGAAACTTTGAAATACTAACCGGCTGTTTGTTGGCGTGTTGATTCACTTGCTTGTGGGCTATCAATGAGTAATGATTATGTGTTTGTTATTAATCAGTTTTCACTTCAGGTAACCACACTAAAAATGTTAAACATTTAGTCATTTTGTTGTCACTGTTCCAGTTGTTAAATGTTCATTAACTCGGATAATTAGAGCTGCTCAGCATTCAGTTTATCATGATGATTTGTCTATTAAAAGCAAAGCCGGACTGATCTAAATGAAGGGATGTATATGAATTGACTGACAGTGAGTCTTAATCTTTCCAGGAATAGGAGCGAGTTTGTCTTTAATGATGCTTAATCTCCTAAGGCTGTTTAAAGGTGTTTTGATGAGGCCTCCACTGCCGTTAAAGTCCTTAGAGTGGCCGAGCCTGTAATGTTGTGTGCGCTTCACTGAGAGCTCTGATCTTTCTCTGTGGTCTCCTGCCCTCCTCTGCAGAGCCATCTGGGAAACGTGCTGGTGGACATGAAGTTGATTGACATGAAGGACACCCTGCCAGTGGGCTTCATCCCCATCCAAGAAACGGTGGACACACGTGAGCAAACACAGCCTTCTCTTTGTTTGTTGATCTTCCTCTTTCTTCCTCTCTTCTGACTTCTCGGAGCTCAGCGGGACGTTGTAACACATCCGTTTGTGGGGTGTGGTACCACTGGCTCGGGCCTGATGGGTGCAGTCGGCCTATGTGTCTGTGAAGGAGCGGCGTTATTCTGTACAGGGCGTTATGTTAAGTGCAGGATATTGCTATTGGTACCTTGGACTTTCAAGTAGGAGAAGTGAGACATTTGGAAATTGAAGGATTGCTATGTATAAATGCTATGTTTTTTCCCCCCCCGCACCATGCAGAGGAGCAGGCCTTCAGAAAGAGGAGGCTCTGCATCAAGTTTATCCCGCGCGACTCCACCGAGGCGGCTATCTGCGACATCCGCATCCTGGGGAGGTCCAAACAGGCCCCCCCGCAGTATACCTTCATCGGGTGAGTTGGGGGCGGGGCTTTTAGTTGTCCATCATTCTCGAGTGAGGGGCGTTTCCGACAGGGATGCTGTGAGCCCTGATTGACGCCCTTACTGATTGGGATCCCCCCCCCCCCCCTAATTTGTTTCTGGGTTCTGGTTTTGTTTCAGGGAGCTGAACAGCATGGGTATCTGGTACCGCATGGGGAAGGTGCCCCGGGCAGAGGAGCCCACCCAGAACCAGTCGCCCGCCACCCAGCCGGTCACTTCCGCCTCCACGCCCTCGCCGGCCCCCGCGCCCATCCCCATTCGGTATGGCCAGTGCCGCGTCCCGACAAGCTTTGGGACCGCAGTGCAGTGTCTGGGCTCATTTCTGCTGGTCGTGATACGCACTGTTCATGTGCAGATGTCAGCTCATTGATCTCTGTAATGGTTTTTAAATTAGTCTGACCAAACTATTTATCACGGCGGATCGTTGTTAATGTTTTTGTCAAGGTGCTTTCGCTGGGAGCAGAGTTGGTAAAAGCGGTACTCAGGTGATGGACTGGGACCGTCTCTGCTCTGCTAGACTGCTGAATGACACGGGTGCACAGGCTTGTAGTGTGTGTATGTGTGTGCGTGCATGCGTGCAAATTCCGGACATTTCCCGATGTGACTGGCTTCTGTCCAAGTCGAATGGCTCTTTACTGGATGTGGTGTTTTCACTGGTCTGCTTAAATGACGCCTGTGACTCAGGAGCTGGGGGTCTGGGTGCTGTGTAGGTTGCCCAGCGATCCCTCTGTGACCTTTTAGTCATGGCCTGCCGCCGCGTAGCAGGAACTGCCCACTAGCATAGCACGTAGGTGGGGGTTCTCGCCTATCGGTTAAAAGCGGAGGGAGTGGGGGTGGTGGGCTCTCGGTGCCCAGCTTGGTGCGCCCCCTCCTGGCCTTCGCAGCCAGCATGGCTTAATCTGCCCCCTCCGCATCAGAGGAGCACCAGATGGGGGCTGTTAGTCCTCTAATATGGGCCGTCTGTGCATCAGAATCGGGCTCTAAGCGGCTCCAGTGCCCCCCCTGCCCACTGTCCGCCTGCTTCCTCTTTTCTTTGTTTCCTTTGTTAAGCTGTTTTAAGCACAGATGCACACAGGGCTTCTGTTTCAGACCCGTTACCGCCTGGTGTAGGTGAGCTGGCAGCCTGTGTCAGGTTAACCGCTGGGGTGAGGGAGGTGCTACCTCACGTCAGGGCCTAGGTGGCGCTGTAGAGTCGTCTGAAGCTTTGGGAACTGGCCATATGCCGCTATGAGGTATATTGTCAGGTTGCAGAGAAATGTGCTAAACTTTGTACATATTTATTGGGAATCAAGAAAAGCAGCCTGCCCACTTGTGGTGTAGGGGGTCTCCACAGCCCCGAGCTCGGACCCCAGATCAGGCCTGACGGGCTATGGGACTGTGTGAGGGTGGGGGCGCAGGAAAGCCGCTCAGACGCCGTCTTCCGGGTTGGTCAAGGCCGCATCCTGCAGCTTTGTGGGGCGGGGTGGATGGAGGAGTGGGGGTTCTGAAGTTTGGCGGTGCGGGGGAGTTATGTAGAACTCCCTAGTTTAAAGAGGAAGCTTTTTTTTTTAAGCCTCTTATTGAGGGGGTGGTTTAAGAACGGGAACTGCGTGAAGTCTATCGTTATTTAAAGTTTGAATTGGAACTAGTCGGTTTTCTAATTTTAGTTTCTTGCCTGTTCTTGTCTGGCCTCGTTTTGACGAGGAGATAATTAACAGCCCAGATGTGCCTTTTAATCTGATACAGATCATTTATTTTTGTTTCGCTGTTTTGTTTGTGCTGTTTTTGTCTATTCCCCTCTTTCTGTTTGCGCTGCAAGTCGCCTTGGCTCCCCGTCTCGCTTGGCATGCCCCCTCCCTTGACAACGGGCACCCCCTCTTAGTGGGGGCCTCCCATGTTGTGTGGGTCTCCACTTGGTCTGTCCTGGTCAGGACTCCTTTGCTCTGGCCACAGTCCACTTCTGCGGCCCTCTTGGGATGTGGGGCCTCTGATTTGGTCTGTTTCTACAGCCCGCTCCCTCCCCCTGTCCGCTGCTCTCCCACGTTCCTGTCGGTTTTGGCAGCCGGTACAGAGTTTAGCCAGAGTATCTGATGGTTTGGGCTGGAATGAGGGGGTGGAGTCTGGTGGAAGCAGGTGCCCTGGAAAATTGTTTCATCTCTCGGTCCAGCCATCTGATGTTTTGTCACGCTTGTGTTGGGGCCTGAGTGTGCCCTATATGAGTGACCAAAAGCCCTAATTGTTTGAATCGCAGACACTGGCTGCAGCTTTACATAACCGTAACGGGGAACAGCACCGTAATAAAATATCCGGATGTGAGACACGCTGCCAGCGTGCTGAGGCATCCCAGAGAATGATGATTAATGGCATCCGTGAAGAGGCCGTGTGGCGCAGCATGCGTCAGGTGGCCACCTCCGTTTTTATTTCCCCCGTTTGGGGAATGGGAGCCGCTAATTGATTGGCCATATGGCAGCGTGGCCGGCTCTGCCCGTTCGCCTGGAAGGCGGCGGTTTGGCTATTGCCGGAGTTCCGGGGTCTTCCTACCCGTCGCTGTCGGAGTCGGGTCCTTCTACAGTCACTGCCGGGGTGGGGGTGTTTTCTCCTGCTGGTTAGGAAGTGAAATCGAGAGAGACCGAGAGAGAGATTCAGGCTGTGATACCTGAACATGAGCTCTCGCTGAATTTGCATATATATAAAACACACACACTTGTGATTTTGTCACAGTGCTGAATTTGCATATATAAAGCAGACACGCTTGATTTAGTCGCAGTGCTGAATTTCCCAGTATCCCTCCGGTACCGTATTGTCCTGTGAGCGCCCCCGCACTTCGTTTTATGTGATCGCTGTACTTAGCAGGTTGCTATAACTACATCACCTTCTCCTACTTCTGCTGAGTAAACACACCAGATCCAGAGCAGGCCTGCAGCGTTTCCTGGGCCTGCCACCCCACCCCCCGCCCCCCCAGCATCAGCTCCAAGTTGTACCCAGCAGGCTGAGGGGAGTGAGGTGGAGGGCTTTAAATAGCCCTGTTGGTGAATGACACACGCCCTGTCCACAGCACTGTACAGTTGTCCGTTCAAGTCTGCCCTGGGGCTTCCGCTACATGAACCAGGACCAGGGCGCGTGACACTGTCTGTGTGTGGGTGTGTAGGTGGGTGTGTGTGGGTGTGTTTGCACACATTACCTACAGTGACTCACCCCCACAGACATGCCAGGGTTTGGCTTTGCACGCTGGTACGAGCAGCTCATCATCTACAGTTTTCTCATGCGGCTGTGCCTGGGGGGGGTTTCCTCGGTGACTCGTGTCTCTGTGTTCCCCCTCCCGCCCCCAGGCACATCTCTATGACACTCCCGGCCAACTTCAGCAGGAAGAGCACCACCCGGCCAGACCATGAACACCAGAACTCCAACCTGTATGCCATCTCAGGTGAGCCGAGGGCACAACGCCACCCCCACAGGCCCACACTGCTTCTGGGGGCGGGACAGAATCTTTATGCTGTGTTACTGATTATTAATCCGCTCCTGGTTCCTGATTCTTCTGTTCTCCTGACTGGAGGTGGTTAGGTGGCCCCTCATGGTATAAATGCGCGGGTGACCGGCTTCTTCCACCAGCATTTATCTGATCTGTCACGGGGATCGCGGCACACTGAAAGACCTCTGAGAGTGAGCTCCTTTTGGCGAGAGGCTGCCTTCGCAGAAGTGGCTTCATCAGAAAACAAAGCAATCTCACAACAGCGCCTTCCAGGCAGCTCCCAGCTTGGGCCCACACTCATAAACATGGGTTCGCGACCCACTCCACCTTTGCAGAACCCCTTGGTACCAGAAGATTATGTAGCAGGACCCATCGGTGTGACCGTCTCGCTCCGAGGGGTTTAGGTTTCCGAGTGAGCTGTCAGTCACCCTGGGAGTGATTACTTACACATGATTAACTGACATTAACAGGGGAACTTATGATTCTAATCACTAAAGATTTGCAAATGATGAAGTTCTGCTTGCATGAGGAGAACTGAAATGGTAGAATGCAAAATACTGAGAAATAATGACCAGTATGAGTATATGTGCCGGCTTGTGTATGACACCTGCAGTTCAGGGCTGTGGGTGTTTCACGTGTCTGCTGTTCTTTGCAACCTGGAATTCCATGTAGCAAGTGGATTTGACAGATGGTGAATATCTGTGAATTTACATTGTGTTTGTGGGCTCTGGGTAGTGGTGTCACTCCATGTAATCCTCAGCCCTAGGCATTCTTGGTAGTGCTCTTGTCCCATGTGATTACTACCCCTAGGCATTCTGGGTAAGGGAGTTCTCCCATGTCATTGCCACCGCTAGAAGCTTTAGTTATGGGGTGAGAGGTGACTTGCTGAAGTTGGGGTTTTGCGTCGCCTGAATACAATGTTTTGGTGAATGGCCCATTTCTGAGGATTGATCACTGGTGTATTTTGGGATCTGTGACAGGCTGGTGTGACGTTTGTTTTGTGGAAATCACTTAATTGTTCCAGATGGTACTCGCTGATGATGTGACTTGCCTTTATCCCCCCCCCACCCTTGGCTTGCCGTTTTTGCTTGGCTAGTGCTTCGTGCACCTTGAATGACATCGAGGTGAAGGCTCCTTTCCCCAGAGTCCGCTGGTCCCTCCATGCTCTGGCGACCTGAACATTCCTGCATCTGAGTCAGCTTTTCTCAATCTCAGCCACACAGTTCCTGGATATCCTTTGTTCCGGCTCTCCTGATTGGCTTGTTTTCTGTGGCTGTCGATCAAAGAGGGCTTGAGAGCGCCCACTGTGCTCTATGCCGCTCCTTTGTTCCCATCGGAGGCACCGTAGTTGACGATTTCAGCCGAGCTTTATGATAAAACATGCTTAGGGAGCTCCTGATCTGTCTAGGGCCGCATGCTGCTCTATTCTTCACCCTTTTTAATTAATACATTTTTAGCTAAGTGCCCTAGTGCAGCTCTTACTGGGATATGGTGTGATTTGGCCTGCCGCTAATGGCAGAAATGGGTCACTTACAGAGACAGTGGCTTCCATAACAAAGGGCGACTTCCCTCTTTAAGGATAGCAACCTTAATACTAGCCCATCCCTGACGCATCACTTAGTTTACTTACGGGACAGAAAATTCTGGAGCTCTGGCGGGGAGCGCCCCGGAAGCACTTGGCTCTGGCGGTTGCTGGGAGACTCACTCAGCATGGATTAACATAATTAATGAGGGCATCCAGCGTGCGAGCAGCACACAGCTTAAAAGGGGTCATGAATGATTCAGACCACAGCGGGTTGGTGACTGTGACAAAGAGGTCCCCCTCACTGGTATAGGAAATGGCCCGCGCAATTCATATGGCGCCACACTGCGAATATGGGGGTGTTTATAACATGCCTGCAGGAGAATGAAGGGGAAAGGGTAGGCAGAAGGGTGACTTAGACTGATATTAAAAGGGTAGGCAGAAGGGTGACTTAGACTGATATTAAAAGGGTAGGCAGAAGGGTGACTTAGACTGATATTCTCTATGTACATGTGTCTACAGCAGTTATTTGTTTATATACATTTTGTCTTTGCATTCGTTCTAAGGCAGTGAGGCCTTTTAATCGGCCCTCAAATATTACACTCTGGTAAGACTTGCAGACTTTTGCTTAGACAGCCAGTTGCTCGCATTTTCATCCACCCGCCGCCCCAGCATTAAAAATACACAGTTAAGTTAACTGGCGTAAACACAACCAGTCTGTGCCACGCTGTTTTCCATTTGTAAATACAGAAGATACAGACAGTAAATATCATTATGAGAGCTTCTCCATTAGTGTGAGTCTTGGTGCATCTTTTGAGTTTCTGGTCTCTACCACACCACCGATGTTCACCACCCCCTTGCTCTCCTCATTGTCCTTGGGTGTCTGTAGTCCTTGGACCCTCTGGAGTCCTCTGTAGCCTTTAGGGAAGACAGGGAAGGGAGAGATGCTCACATTACACTTGGTAGCTTATAGCTTTCATTTGCGTAGTAATATGTGGAACCCCCCCCCTACCAACTGATCCTGCTTATAACATGGAGGTGAACGCTCACATCTTATTCAGGAATTAATTCCGGTGACAGGAATGGCTTGGCGGAGCT
>JAODLD010000124.1:7419241-7429641 GCA_026781065.1 Mormyrops boulengeri
AGGTTTCTGCACATGCTTAACCGCAGAGTGCCGTGGCGCCGAATGGGTTGCTTCCCACGCCGAACCGAGCCGCTGCAGTATTCGCTACCTATCAAGCCGCGGTAAAGGCAATACGCATAATTATAGGCCTGCCTAATTATAGTCCCGCCGCAGCTCATTTGTGCGGGAGAATGCAAATTATCATCCTGGCGAGATGTCAGCGGAGCTCCGGTCTCGCGCCGTCTTCAACACGGGGACTCATTCTCATGCAAATGCTCAGCAGGGAGATGTTTTGTCCCCTTTCTTCGCCGCTCTCTTTGTGCGCCTCTGAGAGCATCTTTGTGTCGGGATTTAACATCTTACTGACATGACGGATTTTGGAATAGGGGGTAATTACGGAGGGACTGGTATCTCTGAGACGTTACAGAAACGAGTAGCGGAGAGTTTGCTGAAAGAGAGCATTAAACTCTATTTGTGTCGGTGCGGTTCCACTGTTATTTCAGCAACAATACCGGCCATTTAAAGACCATGTGGGTTTATTTATTTTTTTCCTTTTTTTTGGGTAGCAGTAGCTAATGTTATCTCCCCAAACCTTAATGTATGCTGTCACTTTATCTCCTTCTGTCAGAAGTGAAAACTAACTCTAACATTTTTTCCCTCCCACCATCAGCAATGGATGGAGTACCTTTCATGATCTCTGAGAAGTTCGCCTATGTCTCCAGCGACGTAAGTTATTCCCGCCAAACTTGATTTCACCTGGCCAGAGCTGCGTCGGAGGATAGCTAATTCTGGTCCTGGTGTGAAGGACGGGGCAGCTTAAGTGGCTTATCAGGGGCGGGGCGGGGCGGTGATTCATAAATGCCTGTAGCTAAGGGCAGCCTGTAGTTTTTCTGTGATTTTCTGTGTTTGATATACGCTTGGATAGTTGCGTGGTTTTCCTTAAGATGAAAATTCCCTCTTAATAATTGCCCTTAAGCAGTAAAAAAAAAAAATCGAACGTTTAAGTATTTTGTTAATATGATGGTAGTCTAAGCGGAAAAGCTTTGGCAGTGTGTTTAACATGTGTGTTGCGCTTTCAGCTGCAGCAGGTCGATCTGATGGCCATTACGATCAAATCCCTGCCGGAAATCGAGAAGGAGGTGAGCAGGCGCTTCCTCAGTGGGAGAACTGGGATTATGGGAGGGTGGTACTCTAGAGTTCAGTAGTGAGTGCTCCAATTTTAAATGTCTGGGTTTTCCCATAACCATACCCAGGGCTATCCTTTACATTGCAGTGACGCATGTCACCCAGCAGGGGTCAGTGTTGGCTTACAGATGAGTTTCCTATGCTCAAATTCTACATAATGCAGTAACATATCCAGGTGTGGTATTTTGCTATAACTTTTTGTTAGTTTAAACATACCAATGTCTAATTGAGTGTAAACATTGCTGTCCTGCCTGGCTTAATATAGGCATGTTTTGTAACACACCCAACCAACCCCTTCCCAGATGTTGGTTCCTGCAATGAATTATTCTTCCAGTTTTCCAGACAAACTGAGAAGCTTGCAGAGATTTTAATTGCCTTTAGCCGCCCATATCTAATTTATCTCATCTGAAGTGTTAATTGCCGGTGATCAGAGCCATCATCTTTATGTGGTTTATCCTGCTGAGTGCTGGTGGCTTTCATCTGTGTGAGACGCTGTATATTGGGGTAGATTCATTAACAGCAGTAACCCCTCCTGGACTTCCTCTCTTTTATCTTTTCAAAGGCGGATTAGCTGTTTGTTTTATCGAGGGAAGGTGTACAGTTGTCTCCCTTGGGCTTGTCCCTGTGATTGGGCTGCTGGAACGCTAGCAGAAAGCAAACTGGTGCTTTAGTGTTCTTACGGCGACACCTACTGGTGAGGTTGTGTACTGCAGGCCAGAACGGAATGTTACACATGCACACAACGTTTCACAAAGTAATACCAGAAGCAGAACATGCTTGAATGGCCTGTTTGTGCAGCTTTATGTCTCTTCAGAACAATGATCATTAACGTGTTGGCATTATTTCCTGGCCATCTTGGGAGGGGGGGGGATTAAAAATCTGGCTGAAGCTTAAATGTTTGTGATTGATGTCAGGATTATAGGCTTTTGTTTCCGTTTACTCACAGCCAATCATTCAGCGCCATCGTGAGAAGTGTTGACACTTGGAATTAAATTCCGGGTTATTTTTAAACGTGAAATTGACATTTTTTGGGACCCATTCATTCCTTTGCGGTAGATTTTGTTTTGGTGTACATAAATCAAATTCAAATATTATTTGGCTTAAAACTTCTGCTTTGGACTAAAAGTGAGATATCTCTGTATCCCACTAGGGGGTAGTATTTGTCAGTCTCCTGACATTTCTAACTGTGGCATTAGGCAACCAGTTTGAGAACCGCTCAAAAAGTGCCAGCAGAACATGCGACATAAAACTAGCAATTATAAAAACTTTTGGAACTCTGAGCAGATCGGGTTACTGTGCAATTATTGTCAAATTAATCTGGGAAAAATAAAGTAGCCAATGGAAAGCAGGTCCGACGTGCCTGTGATTCACGGCATTCAAGAATCATACATCTTTTCTCTCATCCCCACCTGAGCCTATTTTGTGAGCTGGTCAAACAGGTAACACGGATGGCACCTGGATAATGTATCATAAAATGCCTTCTATGATGTGATGTCATTTGGGGCCTGGACTGTGTCTTTTGGCCACATGGGGTTGGACATGAACGTTAGCTTTTGTCGCACCGCTAGCACGTCCTCAGAATACTTTTGTTTTGTGAATTTTCCCCTCCTAACTGTTTCCCTCCTCTTCCTCAGTACGAGTACAGCTTCCGCACGGAGCACAGCGCCGCAGCCCGCCTGCCCCCAAGCCCCACGCGCTCCCAGCTCAGCTCGGAGTCCTGAGCGGGCGACGAGCCAGCCGGGGGAGGGCGGGGCCCAAGCACGCAGCACACTCACACTACTGAGAACGAGCCAGTAGCATCGGCCAGGCGGAGGAGCGAACGCACCTCCCGCGGCCCCCCTCACCCTCCCAGGCGGCAGCCTCACCTCCACACTTGGATGTCCTTTTATTTTTTTATTTATATTTTTTTTTTACACAAAAAAGACCAGTTTCAAATTCGTGTTGTGAAACGCGGAAAGAGAGTCAGAGTGAAACCACTGACACGAAGTCTAGAGCCTACAGCTGTGGTCACCTGCCCTCCTGAGCCTTCCTGTGCTGCACCCTTACTCCTGTGTCTCTCCAGGTGTTGGCTGGAGCTTTGAGACAAAAGGACAAATGTCCAAACCGTAGTGTGTGAACTCTGTAAAAAACCACTATGAGGAATAGAACAGACCAAGACCAGGACGAGGCCTGGACTGAACCTGAAAGCTACCTTAAATTGTGCATGACCTGGCTTGCCTCCTCATTCACTCCATTTCTAGTCCGTCTGTCACTCCTGGTCTTGGGTGGCTTGGGACAGAGAGTGTGGAGTGGCGTAGAGTCCCAGCTTACACCTGCGAAGGCCGCAGGGCTCCCAGCGAGACAGGGCAACAGGAAGAGAGGCACCTGTGTCCCCAAGCCATCCCTTGTCCTCTTGCCACTGTCACTTTTAGCTTTTTATCGTGACGTCTGAAGATGCTTCCCTAGCCGACAGCTGAAGTTTAACCACAGCCGGCCCCAGACTCGGGGGTGCTCTGTGTGCGAGCTGTTTTAAGGCCCAGGGCAGCCTGTTTTCACCTTTTAGTTTTAACCCTGTCACTTTTTAACTCCAGACTATTTATGCTTAATGGATTAATAATTGTGCTTTTATATATTTTTTTTTTATATATACTTTTTGCACTGTATCAAAGCTTTTTGTTTTCACCCCTTTCAGTCTGAGCCATTTTCTCAGCAACTCCACCTGAGTAATTACTTGCATCCTGTCACTCCTGCTTAAAAAATGAAATGGCATATTGTTTTGGGGGGGTGGAGTTTGCCAGTTGGGATCGGTCGATGGATGAGAGAGTCAAGATGAAAACGAAGTCCATCCTCTCTGTGTGGAGAAACATCAAAGGGAATCGTTGCACCACTGTAATGATGGAAGTTTACTCCTGGAATGAAAACATTGGTTTCAATAATCACGTTTTTCTTTGTTCTTCTGAATTTGTCAGCACAAGGGGAAGTTCTCCTGAGAGATGTGGGCACGGCAACATTACAACTGGTCTTTCCGTCTGTCACAGAAAACCTTAATGCTGCTTTTCAAGTCATGTGAACAAACCTGTTTTTAATTACAGAAAAACTGTACATGTCTGTTGATGCAACAGATTTTACATCCCCATGCCACATATCAAACTATTAGCGTCCCTAAGATCGCACTCCTAGAATGACACCTGCAGGTTGGTGCTTTTAAATTGTACTCCTTTGATCTGTTTTGGTTTTTTTTCACATAAGCATTAAAGTGCAGAGATCTCCCTTGTTCCACTGAGGTCTATCCCTGTCATAGCCAAACGTATCATTTAGTGTTTCTCTTCTGTTCTTGGGCACTGTGATTTTCCCCAAGTCTCATTGTTTGGTCCTCCCCCACCGATTGTTTACATTTTAGTCACCAAAACAACCGTTACCTCGTGCACCACCTTTTCGCATTCGATTAATTTTCCTCATTGTCCCATTAGGAAAACGATGGCATTCCCGTGAGTGCTGTCCTGTTCTAATCACGAGCAAACACTGCCTCTGTTCACCTGGCTAACCTCAACAGATGCTGCCAGACAAACATGCTCTCACTTTAATGCCGTTTCTGTTTGGTGCTTGGGCCAGATGAACCAGCCCCTGCCCTCTTTCTACGTTAAACCCACTGGGCTGAACCTGTGAGCTCTTCTTTGTACTTGCTGACCACTTGCATGCTGTTTACAGATGTTCTTCGTGGGTTTGCCGTAACGTGTCGTTACTTTCAGCTCTGAATCCATGAGGCTGTGATTTGAGAAATTGCCTTTATGTGCACAAACTATGCCCTAACACTGCATCTGCATGTGTGTTTTTTTCTCTCTCCTGTATCAAGCAATTTATAAATACATTTCAAAATGAACATGAGATTTGGGAGAGCTATGCAGATTATTTGTTTTTAGTTAGATGTTTTTCCATAAATGTGACATTAACATAAATAGTGGGGCTGGGGTGAATTCCTTAAAAATCAAAAATAAATTTCTGTGCTCTTTAGTGGAGCATTAACGGACTTCCCTGTAACTGGTTCAGAGTGATTTCCCCCCAGAGGGAGCGATATCTCCATGGGCGATATTGTGTAACCCGCTGCCCAGCTGATCCCATGGTCCCACGTTGGCTGGTCCGCAACACCAGGATTTGAAGCATCTCAGCTTGTAACGGCCAGCATCTGGGCTGACTGATGCCGCAAACGTGTTTTCAGAGGTGGACACCGGTGGCGCCGTTGTGTGCAGCCGCTCGTCACCAGTTGTTAAAAATGATAATAAATCTGGATTAACAGTAGCCACTTTGGGTGTATTTTCCATATTTGGTCTGCTTCTTTTTAGGCTGTGACTTATCAAATTAGTTTTATTGGCAGCGTGCAAATGTTCTTGGTTTCTCTTGTTACCTCCCGGGTCGTCGTTAACAACACAGAGACCACTGAAGACGCTACTGTAAAACAGTCTTAGTTTGCAGTGTCAGTGATGTGGGTTGAGTACCGCACAGACTCTTGCGTCATGGAACGTCGTCTGTGTGTATGTGTGTATATATATATATTTAAAAAAAACAATGCGAATGGGGTATTTCTCTCCTGTGGTTCCATTTTAAAGTAAATAGTCAAGAGCAGCCCCCCCCCCCCCCCACAACCATTAATCTGAGGCTCACTTCATCCTACAGTTTAGATCAAAGGCTCATGCCAATTGTGTCAGTCTGTTTGAGAATGTTTAAAGTAAGGATATAGAAAAATAAAATCTTCAAAGGGGGCAGACCTTTCAATGGTGAAGTGAAATGAGGCTGCAGTGGAAGAACTCCTCCGGTGTGGGACTGTGGTCACCGGGAAGGTTAAAGGTCGGCTGGGAGGGTGTGCCGCAGGTGATCGTCACGGCGCCCCGTCGAGTCCGTTTTAAGCGGATTCAGACAATCGGACTGGGTTTTTCTCCTGCTAGTGTTGCAGGAACCCTGCCCTGTGATCATACATCAGGCTTTATTATGTTCTGAAAGAGCCACTCGACCCGATATGCTTCAGAATACCACCGTTCCTCAGCCGGCCCGTTCTGCGGAATAACAAATTGCGTGCCAGGGCCGTTCCAAAAAGCCTCACTTTACTACTCTGGCCAGTGTGCCCCACCTCTGGCTCAATCCTGAGTGCCTTGGCAGTGTGACCACCTCGCACATAGTAAAACTCTTGGAGAAGCTGAGATTTATTTTCCTCTTCCCCCATTTTTTATTCTGAGGTAAAACAATTGAAATGGTGCAAGTTTATCGTTCAGTTATGGTTAATCCCTGTGCTAGTCATTGCATTTTGCCGTTACTCTGTTTCCCTGGGATCACTCAAACTCTTAGTGCTGTGATTTGAACTGAAACTGGGCCTCTTAAAGTGTCCCGTGGCCACCTTGTTGTCTCTCATTTGTAAATGTGGAGTGTCTTCTGTAAATAGCTACCGTGACAGTATACGATCTGATCTGCCCCCCATGAACCTGTGATGAAGCAGGTGTATTTCTGTGATTGCCAAAACCGAACCGCGAGATGCTCGACTGGAATGAGTACCTTGTGCAGATTGAATGGGGATGCTGGAAGAGGTTTGCATGTTTTCTGCAGCCAAGATCCATGTATGAACCACAAACGTGTGATGATATATATATAAAAAAACCTGTAGGAATTGTAACTTTTTTTGTATTTATTTTAGGATCTGTTCTTATATTTTCCAAAGGGGTGTATAATTGTGTGATTATTAGTCTGTATTAATATAATTTGAATAAAATCCCAGTTAGTGGCTTTTGGTATTGTGCCGTTCTGTTGCCATGGGAGATGGTCCTGGTTCTTCTTTAATTGCCATGACAACCGGGAGCTTAAATTGGGTCTAGCTTCGATCTTCTCCAGGTTCATGATGGTGTTAACTCTAATACCCCGTGGCAGTGGGCTTGTTTGCACGCACACTTTCGCAGGGTTTAGGCTCTTGGTACGTTTCCTATTCTGTCCATTATGAGTATTCAGGCTCAGTATAACCTGTAGCTAAAACAACAAGTAGTGTGTTGCGCTAACATGAGGCTTGTGAGTCTGGATCCCCGGGAGCACGTACGAATTGTAAGCTTTCCTCTGCTGTACGTCGCAGTGGATAAAAGTATCGGATAAATGTTTCACAAGAATGGATGTTTTATGTTAGCCTCTGCGGTGCTTTTTTCTGGAAAGTAAAAGATGCCAGTAGGCAGTAATTATGCTGTATCGGGTGACTCAGCGCACCTAAAATGTACGTTAAACATAAACGTAAATGTAATCTAATATGCATGTTAAGCTGACATGGCGCCTTCAAGCTTAAAGTGTTACAAACATAAAGATTCTCGGTGTCTGAGTTCAAAGAGAAATCTGTGCTATTACAAATTCCCTAAATTACATTTCTTAAAAAGTTTTAAAAGAGGGATAAAAATTGAAAATAGTGACTAAAACGGTGGCAGTACACTGTTCTGGTGCGCACTGTCATGAAAAAGCACCGGTCCAATGTCCATATTCGCTCGCCTGGGCTGCAGTCGGCTACACGGGTGGTTTGAATGACAGCGAATGCCGGCGAATTGACGAGTGTTCGGTTCAGGTGAGTCTCTGTCACTACATGCCTCGTTTCCGACCGAGCGCCACGGGGCTTCTCACAGTCGGGAGCGCGACTTCTCTTCTAGCCCTCGGTGGCCTCGGTTTCCGACTTCAGGCGTCGGTTTGAATTAACGTTAACATTCTGTCTCGGTACGGAGTTGGCGGCGGGGCGAGCTGTCCGATCCAGGTGCCTGGCTAATGTCAAGGAAGCCTCAGAAACGGAAGCGTCTGCGTTAATGCGCACAACACAGGAGGCTCTAACTGCAGGAATCCCATGTGTTTCTGCCTTAAGTCGGGGTCCTTTTATGCCCCACAGCGTTGAGGGTACATAGGATGACGAATGCCATCTTCTGGCATTCACTCCTTCCTTCCCTTAATTTCCCCCTATCATGAATCATTTAGTATAATTGAACTAATAATGGATTGCCATGCAGTCTTCTCACATGCCTTGGGGCAACTCAGTTTTGAACGGTGCTATATAAAAATAAATTGAACCGATGCGAGACACAGGGCACGCTGAGAGATCCGACCTGCCAAACATGACTGATCCAAAAGAAGGATGAAAAAAAAAATTAAGACGTGGAATCATTCAAATGTTATTTCTAAGCCCACAATGTAATATAAGCCTTTCGTAGATTGCATTTCTCCGCAATTGTTGCGGTGATGTAGAGGCCACACGGCACCTGTCTGTCAGGTTTATTGGCGACAGTCTTCTGCCTTCCTGTTTACAGGTGAGCTTGAAGTCTCGCCTATGCTTTTGAAGCTCGGACTGCGTTACCGGTGTGTCATGCCTGAACACACAAACATTGTGGATCGCGGTGTGTGTGTGATTCAGCGAGAAGTTTGTGGTGACCAGCCACAACAAATCGCAGCTATCGCCCAGGAGCTTGTAGGGTCTGTCCTTCCTCTCGCTGTTCTCGTAGGGTAGCTTGGCTACAGAGGTGAGACCGCTGCCTATGTTTGCCACTTGCCACACATTTTCTAAGTGGTTGACTCTGTTTTGAATGCCTCCTGGACACCGTGTTTGGCAGCACTCTCCGCTTGGTCATAAACCGCTGATTGTCTGGCCATTAGGCAAATCAAACTTTACGACCATTCTTACTACATTAAACTGCTTATTTTGTATATAAACAGTTGCACAGAGTTCTTAACCAAAATGTCTACTGCAATATGCTAAGCATGTCTGGACTCGAAGGTGCTTTTTTTTTTTTAATAGGCATGAGCAGGTTGGTATTGGACACGCTGCTGGCGATCAAACGGGCACGTTTTTGCCAGCAAAGCCATTGAGTCACAGTGAAACAAAAGGCAGAATTTTCTAGCATCAGAAAAACCACAGATCTACTCCGCGCTTACCAAACCTCGGTCCCCTCACGTCATACCGAGACTGCATGACCTCACCCACTGAGGTTTTTAGGTAGCCGTCCAGTGTTTTCACATCTGACCGGAATTTACAAAAATGATAATTATGAAAATGTGTATGCAGAGTGTGTTACAAGAGCACGCCGGCCGTTATTGCATCGATAAACGTGGATTTTTTTTTCTTTAAGAGGAAGCTGCCTCGGTCTAGTAAAAGAGCAGCAGAGAGCCAAAGTCTGTAATTAACTTTGATCAAATCCACCTGCATACATGTGTTTCCTTCGCTAGTGGATGCCTTTGTGCCAGAGGGTCACTGCTAGGGATTTCACACACACTTGTGTGAAAGAGAATTATATCCAACCTTCCTGAGGTTAAGAGGGGGGTTGGGCGTATGACATGTTTCG
Source organism: Mormyrops boulengeri (assembly GCA_026781065.1). NCBI lineage: Eukaryota > Metazoa > Chordata > Actinopteri > Osteoglossiformes > Mormyridae > Mormyrops > Mormyrops boulengeri. The sequence continues at coordinate 7,428,721 of JAODLD010000124.1, forward strand.
TAAGGAATAAAAAGAATATCTTCGTAACACCACAACGTTCAAGAGTTTTTTGTCATATGCACAGTAAACAGTCAATTCCACTATGCAGTGAAAAACTGCATGTCCTTCTGCCAAAAACAAAAACTAGCACTTAGATCAGAAGTATAGATTAAGGCATTTATAAATTTGGGTGCGTGTTCGTGTTGTAACAATAAATTCAACTACAGCTATCACAACAAATACACAAACATGCAATATATTGGGTAGTCCTGTGCAAACATAAACAACAATGTAGACAGAGAGAGAGGTAGGGGTAGATCGCTGGCCAGCCCTGTGTGACAAGTTTAGCCCCTACCCTGGGGTACAGGACTTCCAATCTGGGCTTGTCATTAAGGTTTGTTAAAGCCTGATTTCTCCATTAGTCATTAACGTTCTGGGCTCTCAGTGACTCTTTCTGGCCTTACTCAGATGGAAAGGTCTCCCCTGCACCCTGCAGATCTGGGTTTGTCTTTCTGGCGGCTGGCAGAAGCACACATGCTGGGGGAGCAGGGTAGGGGGGGAGGGGGACGATATATCCTGTCTTTAGACAGGTGCACTGACCCCGTGCTCCCCTGTAGGTGTGACGGGCACCTTATTGGACATTTACGGGAGGCCTGGCCCTTTTAGCCCCCGCTGTGTGTATGGGCCGTCCAGGTGGGGGTAGGGAGCTGCAGGGCCTTAGGAGACCTGCGCTTCTGGGACCTTTATTGGGCATTAAGTGGCCCCTCCAGTCCAGCAGAGGTTGAAACAGTGCTTCTCATCACTCAGAACGAGTTTTTTTTTTCCATTCCGTTTTACTGCATTTGGCTGAGAACGAATGGGTTAGGTTGGGTTGGGTTGGGTTGGGTTGGGTTGGGGGGGGGGTGTAGACAGTGGCAATTCCAGGTGGCTACCAGACGCTCT
>JAODLD010000124.1:7441660-7455359 GCA_026781065.1 Mormyrops boulengeri
CTCACAATTATATATAACACCAACCACACCCACACCCCCCCACCCCCCCCCCCCCCCCCCCCCCCCCGGCGGGCGCCCCCCCCAGCAAGTACTACGGGGAAATGGGTTGCGTATTAAAACTATTGCTTTACATAGATTAAGAAAATAGGTAATGATCTGTGTCTCACCTGATGACCGCATAAATCCTGTGATACGGCTTTGGTACACATAGTACCTGCAGGGGGGATTAACTAGGGTTAGGGCTGCGTATATATTACGCCCTGTAATTACAATACGAGTTCAGAAGCCGTTGGTGGGGTTGCATGAAAGACAAACAAAATCGTTTGCTTTTCTCCACATCGCAGTGGTCTGCCTGAGCAGTCCGAGATCTACCACGACGATGGAAGATGGTCTTTCTGCTATCGCTCTGAACATAAACATTTACTTCGTAAAGTCGACATTGTGAAATAATTGCCGTATGGTTAGAATCAAGTGATTGTAAAACAAACCCAGTTTAAAATACATTCCTAAATTTATATCGGCTGTATAAAGTTAAATCGTATAGCCCACATTGCCGTATCCTTAAGAGATCAGATGTAATTATGATCATACGATTACCGTGATGACTCCTGTCTTGACAATGGTATATTTTTAAAGTTATCATTTTAAGGGCCGGCGATACATTCTACCCGGTGAATTTCACTATTTCTGCAGGCTATATTAATTTCGGTACTTCCAAATCCAGAGTATCGTTTATATACCTAAAACCAATTTACTTGTATTTCCGTAGGGATGTTGCGGGGGGGGGGGGGATAAAGTACACAAACTTTAATTGGGAAGGGGAGCAAACGAACAAAAAAGTTACGATGATAAATACCGAGTTGAAAGTGGTCTGTTTTCTTCTGTGCCGTCAAGTTGAAAAAGAAAAACAATTGAGTTCGTACAGCATCTCGCGCAACAACCGGGGCCACGTGCAGTTAATAAACTCTCCAGAGATGAAAGGGACACCAGCGGTCATTACGGCCGTTGACACTGGGCAAAGACATTATTTAGTATAAATTAATTGGCTAAAATGCGAGGTATTAATAAAATATTAAGATGTTCCTCCATCGATTCGCCTTAGATGAGGAGTTTAATTTCCATGTCTGTACCGGTAAAGAAGCACCTGTACCTAGGATATTTACATGCCCCTTGAAAATGTTTTCAGGTCATGCCTCCAGTTCACATACTAACCAGGAATGATAAAATACTATTTATCTGTGATTTCGCATCGTAATTTCCAGTTAGGACTGTATGCTTTTGCAGTAATTTCATTTATTTGAATTTTTTTATTTATTTTGTTATATGCAAAAGCTTTTATTTACTAGTTGTTACAATAATACACTGCGCATTGTAATATAATGTTTCATTGTAATAACTCGGACGTTAGGCGTTTTGTTCATTATTCTGGTATAAATTATATATTCAATCTGCCGTGGATTCATAATAAGGAAGATGTGTAATAGACAAAGTAATAAAAAATATATATACGATCATCCCCAGCCCTTGATAAAATATAGATTTCTATCAGCCGAATCCATTGGGATATTGAAATGACAAAAGCGGATGTACCCTGCATAGCAATTTAAAATATCTTTTTGGAATGACAGAAAAATCATAGTTCCGAGATGAATGAAAAGAATAATAAATTAATACATTTTCAGTTCTGTGCTATCTAAGGTTTTATCGGTGGATCAGTCATGTGGGTGCGCACTTTGCATTCCGTCATCAGCTGCGCCGGCCGAGGCCGCTGTGCCGGGTAGCGTTACCAATCGCCAGGTGCTTCGGCCAAAGGGGTCACAAGGCGCGCTCTTTTGTAAGGAACACAATGGCGCAAAGCTTGCGCACGTCTGCGGCTTGACGGTGCAGCCCGTGATTTCAAAGCTTTTAAACACTGCCAGTGTTTATATGAGCAAACACTAATTTTGAACACGCATTTTAATGCGTGCCAGTAAAGAAAAATGAAAACTGTTGAGAAGATCCTGATATGATTAGGCCTACCGATAGCAATAAATATTTTCCACGGCGACCTGCGGCGCATTTTATATCTACTTCATATGCTATTATTTCCACAACTGCCGTCACTACTTTAATTAGCGACTATCGTTTTCCTGCTGCTTTGAGTCTGTTTATTCGACTGCTGGTATTGCACTAAGTAAAAAACGAAATATTTAAAACAATTAATGTGCTGTAATCGTGTTTTTATTAGACATATAATTGCATGTGAATGTAAGTCATATAGCTGATAAAATCTCTGCATTTCAAGCGGTGTCCCAAACGCCGGCTACATGGGGGTTTCAATGCTGTTCACTCTGTAAGCAGAATAAGCGGTAGAAATTTCTGCAAAAGAACAGAACATCGCGCACATAGCAATAGCACAGTATATGCTGACAAATGATAAGTACATTATTTAAAAAAAAAAAATGCGTTTGCAGACCTTTTAAATGTTATCGCAGCCTGTGTCAGGCGTGTAATTATTAAGTTAGTAGACATCAATGCTATGACATTTTTCCAACTTTCCCAACCCCGTATTGTTTACGCTGTGCCTGCCGTGTCTTGACGCGCTCGGGTAACAGTCATCCCCGTCCGCAGGACAGACACACGGCGTTGTAGTTGTCGGTTTTGGAGGCGGAACGCTTAGTTAAGCGGCGCTGCCACCATGAAAACTGCGCACCAATAGCATCCAAATGTCAGTAAATAGTCCAAGAAAAAAGTGACGCGGTCAACGAGTGGGAGGGCGCTTCCATTCCCCTCAACCTCAGCTTCGGACTTTTTCAGCAGCGGGGGTCTGTACGGCACATTTACCCCAGAGCTCACTCTGGAACCTCTCAGCTCGCCTTTTCATGGATTAAACCCAGTTTCCTTAACACTTTTTTATGTTTTCTTCATCATTTTTTTTCCGAGACGGAGAGAGAATCTCGCCTGAACGTTTAAAAACGCGCGCCGGCTGCTTCGATGCAAAGAAGCGTTACAAGCGTTCGAGTTAGTAAAGTTTGACATCTGAAGATTGCTTTTCGCAAATATTTCTCCTTTTCCGTATCAGCATGGTGTGTTTTCTCGAGACCTGCTTGTGAAGGAACGACTGCAGATCGCGATCCGTTGTCACTGGCTACCTACTCGGTGCTGCGACTGATTTAAAGGTAGTAGCCAAATCATAAAACATAAAGCGGTTAATCCCCAGTATTGTATGCAAACTGTACTGTCGTCAAATAGTGTTGTGTGCGAAAAGAGGAATTTTAGAGAAAAAAAAACACGTTGACATCACATTGTTTTGGATATCGCAACAGGTCCCGTGTTGCTGGAGCGGTGCCTTTCTGTGAGGAATCAGCCTGACTGCTCAAAGATGCTGGACGGTATCAAGATCGAAGATCACCTAAGATCTGGCCCGGCTGCTTTGGGGGTTATGCTCGGTAGGTTGTCTGGGCGTTCATATATGGAACCCTTATGTTTACTGCACTGTTTTAAATGAAGTTTTCAATGCTTAGTTTAAGAGTGTTTACGTGCCGTAAATCATCGTGCTAGTTACACTGTATATTAGTGCTAGTTACACTGTATATACTATATTAGTATAGTAGATCCAACATTACCGTAACCCTTTTATATCGTTTTTGCTATCGGTGCACACGCAAGTGACCTGGATTTATTTTGGACCATGTTTTATAATCTAATTATTGTATTATTCGGTATTAATCAGTCGCGCATAATGTTACTCATGTTTATTCTGTGGGTCTCCAGAACATTGTAAGTTCCTTCTTAAGTTGCGTTGCCCCTACCTTGCCCCTATCATTTTTAAAGTTTTAATTCTCCTTTTGGTTCGTTTGTTATCTCCATGCTACACCGGTTATGTCCCTTTCATGTTCCATTATCTTAATAAATAACACTTAAAGGTTACCCAGATAATAACAATAATAACGATGGATAGTATGCAGACGTTACACTGCTAATTTAATGTCATTTCAATTAGACACTATTATACTAAAATACGTCATATATTAATATGCATTTTAGTTGCACTAAGATGTAATTTCTTGCGTTAAGTCGTTTTCCTGTGCATTGCGTTTCAAAAGAAACAATGAGTGAATGTAAATGTCGTACTCGCGTTGATTAAATTTAAAACGGGATTAACGAAATGTTGCCCTCCTAAAAGCTGTGATTTTCTTTGGCCAGGGACAGAGTGCCACCATCAGTCTGTGTGCGAGGGATGCCAGAGGCCCATATCCGACAGATTTCTGATGCGAGTGAACGAATCCTCGTGGCACGAGGAGTGTTTGCAGTGCACCGTGTGTCAACAGCCGCTCACCACGAGCTGCTACTTGCGCGATAGGAAATTATACTGCAAGCTGGACTACCAACAGTAAGTGGACGGGATTTATTTTCTCAATTTCCTCATCTTATTTTAGAACTTCCCCGTTTCTTAAAAGTCAAAGCACATTTGTTATGTTTTAAGTAGGCTATAACGACTTGAAAAACACTATACTTTCGCAAGGAGAACTGGTAACAGTCTGAAAGGAAATATTTTGCTTTTGAGAAATATGACTGCTCAAATTGATGAAATTTAGTGTCATTAATGTTTGTGGTGGGATAGAATTATACACATCTGTAAGTTAATTTATTGATTAAATTTAATGTTAATGTATAGCTTCATATGACATTGATTTCAAGAATAAAAAATCCATTTTATTATTTTGTATGCAACCTTGTCGTTTGACTTATGAGGTATACGTATCCGCTTCCGAAGCTTAAGTTTAAGCCTATATTTATAACTGACAAGTTGCATAAAACATTTTTCGCATGTACTATTTTAGAACAATAATTGTTTAAGCTTTGTATTATTTCTAAGCCAATTTCATTTCAAAGCTTAGACGTATACTATCCGTTGATGAATAAATTGTTTAATTTGTATTTAATTTATTTATTTGTTTAGTTGCCCATCGGGCATGCCTGCAGCTTTTTAGTGGATAGCTCGCTTCGCCCTACTAACTTGGCGTAGATGTTTCCGGAACTGGATCCTTTTATCGCCGAGATTAAGGTGTGCGCGCGCGGGTGTGTGCATGGATCCATGTGTCTACATGAAAAATGCACGATTATAATTTAATTTATAGAAACAGTTTAATTTCCAAATAAAGAAAACGTCAGTACATTTTGTTTTCGAAATGCAAAAATTTGAATTTTCAAAAATTTCCAATGGAATATGTTTTAAAGCTCACAGGTATGTATATAGAATCAAATATTTAATGACAGTATGTAACTCTTACATAAAAATAACTTGATTACTTATTTAATTAAACCATGAATCACGATTTAACACTATAAAGGATTGAAATTGTAAAAACCTGGCTGCAGCAGTAACAGAAAAAAACAAATGAAAATTATAGGCTTGTATGCAATGAAATAAAAACTTTACTTATGTGTAATGTAGCTAATTAATTTATAATTTAATTCTGGTCTGAAAATGTACGGCAGTGTAGTCGGTTTTATGCCATCATGGTAAAAAACATAATTATCCAACCTGTCGATTGTTTGACGCAACCTTAAACAGAAACAGAAATACTTGATTTCTCTGAAACACAGAAAAAATATTTAGAAAAAGCGAGAATACCGGTGTTTAATGTTTGAATGAATTTTATTAGAACTTTACTATTTTTAAAATATTTATTGTTTTATTTATTGCGATAAAATGACACATTTATTTTATTTTAAATGTACATATCCAGACCGACTATTTTAAAATACGTAATTTATAAGTTTACATGATGGGTAAATATTTAATCATCTGTTTTTTGATAATTTAGTTCGTCATAAAGATCTGTTTGTCCCCGCTCGTTTACTGATCCTCTGTTAATTAATAGACGTTTACGCATGTTATTAAAAAAATCCCCGCTTTGCCCGACGTAGAAACGCGAGCAGCGCCGGAAAGCGTCGGTCTGGGGCGAAGCGGCGAGGCCGGAGCGCGGGAGAGAAGCAGGCGCCGGGGGCGAGTCGTGTCCGGTGTTGGGAAATCGCACGGCGGTTTTGAGTGATATGCAAGGCAAATTCAAGCAGGACATCAGATGGGGAACCGATGCCCATGATCTCATTTTAACGGTTCGCTGGAACAAACCTCTGAAGGATCACCGGGCCAACCGTTATTAAAGGGGCTGGGCAAAAAAACTAGAAAAATATCGCATGTGTATATAAACCATATTTTTAAAGGACAACCATTCCATTTAGAATGGAGAGACGCTAGATTATAATATCAACAGTAGTAGTTCATGAGTTAGGCATAAGCACGCTTTTTGTTGCGGGGGTGCCGTTTAATTCTCCTTGCAGACAGTGTGGGCAAAAATTGCGGACTGTGCGTTGTCTCACACTGAATCTCGCAGCGTGACTCCTCTATATGCTTGTCACTAACTTTTAGGGGCTTTTTGTGTCAGGGGTTTAAACATTGCTACTTCAGTCCCTGGGACATTATCACTCGCGGCCAGAGGCTTGGCACCAAACAAAGAGCAACATCTATTGGTTTGCATCACTTTTTTTGGTGTTCGGCATTCAGCCGGCTTCCCCGACATGATCGTAAGCAGTCAGCGGTGACAATGTGAATTTCATAGCTTGGGGATGGAATTCCAGCGCCCGGGAAACGCCAGTGCAGGCCGGCAAGGGGCAAATATTGTCCCGGCAAGTGTTGCCGAGGGATTCATGTTTGACTTGCGACTCTTCTGTTGGTAGTTGCTTGCCGGGACTGTCGCCTGTGTGAGTGTGTTTGTGTGTGCGAGGGATATTTAAAGAACTTGTGCATAATATCAAAGCTGGCCTGACAATAGGCTGTATCCGGCTTTGGGGATTTTTTTTTAAAAATTAGATAACAGACAGTATCACAAGTTAAGAAATTAAAAACTCTCTCATTGAAACGCCTCTTACTACAATTCACGATTTCTATCAATGAATATTAATTAGTATTTGTAAGAAGATTCGAGGAGACGAATCAATTAAACCAGTCACAATTTATAACCAGTTCTTTTAGAAAAACTCCCATACTACTATCACTTTGCCGTAAATTTATAAACCATATTGTTTTACCTACATAAAGAAAGCATGCATTGAATTCAGAGGAATACGATAACAGGCTGACAATCTAATTCTCTGTTATATAACAATATTTATAATACAATTTATGAATATAATTTCGACAGTAAATTTTTTGATAATAATATTCTAATGTTAGGACACATGAAGAAAGCTGCCTTCTGCCTTGTTGGCTCTCTTTTTCTTCTTTTTGTTTTTTATTTTGATAGTCATGGATATCAAACTCTGCATCACCCTGTCATACAATCCCCCCCCCCCCCAGCCCTGAAGCTTGCACGCACGTGTGTGTGCGTGCGCGCGCGTGTGTGTGTGCGTGTGTGTGTATGTGCGTGTGTGTGTTTGTGTGTGTGTGTGTGTGTGTGTGTGGCACCTCCCCAGGCGGCAGATCAGGCGGGGCTCAGCCCCCACGGACACTCGGGTGACTGTCAGACTGGGTGTCAAACACCGTTTTCCTTGAAGGCGTGTCTCCCTGCTGGTGATAGACCCTTCAGTGTAATTAACGCCTTTTTAAGTCGTTTTTTTTGACACTCATTGAGCTTCTGTTAGCCAGCCTTAGAGAAGTTGTTGGCTGCAAGTGAAGCTTCTGGCCACGATGGGTGTGGTGGGACATCTCACTTCCAAATCCAACTGTGACTGAGGTCTATAATTAACCTTTATGGTAAATCACAATGGAAAAGGAACACCCTTTCCACCAATCACAGTCGGGCTTACTGGAAGGTGCTTTCATGCTCCAAACTCAGTGGGCGTCGTCGATGGGACACACCCAAGCCTCCTTCTAGCACAACAGGTCTCTGTGTCCTGACCTTGGTTTGATATTGTACTTGCTGATTATGCGGTCAGCTGATCAAAGGGGACATCTCCCAAGGTGTTTGACACATGATATCCTAAGATCACAGCAGCCCTTGGTGGCAGGGGGGTACGCTGGCAGATTCAGAGGGCCCAGCGCGGGACAGGGGCCTTTTAGTGCATAAAATTATATGTAAAATTTTGTCAGGGTGCCCAGAATTTCTAGCTATGCCCCAGACGATAACACATGTACATCTACAAGGATGGGAAATGAAGATTCGCTGCTGCACGTGTGTGTGTGTGTCCATGCGTGTGTGTGTGTGTCCATGCGTGTGTGTGTCTGTGTGTGTGTCCATGCGTGTGTGTGTGTGTTTGGCTTGGCCTGTTTTTTTGGTCACATTAATACATGAACTTCGAAAAAAAAGAGGGTGATTCCAGCAAAGCTAGTCTCTGTTTTTTGTATTCTTTTTGTTCGCTGTCAGTAACAGTCAGTTTTACTGTGTAGGCGAGCAGACGAGTATTAATAGTTTTCTGGAACAATTGAACAGCACTAGTTATGGAAGTAAGTAAATATTTAGTGGTTTGATTATAGAAAGAAGAGTCATATGAAATGTTTTAGCACAACAATGAGCAGGAATGGGCTAATGTCAAATGCACAGGGTGCTTCCAGAGACAAACAGGTAGGAAGATGCTAGTTCTGAACTATCCCAGTTTGAGAGGGACTGGCACAGTCGTTCCCAGCACCATGGCGGGGAAGTAAATATTCCCCTTCTTCCTTTTTGCCTGTAGGTTGCGGCAAAACAATTGATCCAGTTTTTCTTGTTGCTGGCATCTTTTTTATTGTTACACGAGTTAAGTGTGTATGTGTGTATCTATATATATATATATATATATATAATGTGTAGCTGTGATTTTATGACCAGTTCAGTGTTGCATCACAGTAGCATGAGGCCAGACATTAGTTGGAGATCTTCATCTTCTATCAGTGACACAGAAGAAAAATGCTGTTATCTTTCCAGGAATAAACTACCCCTGGGGGGTGTAGCAGTTAAGGACATAATGTGATTTGAAGGTTACTGCCGCAAGTTTCTGGTTGTTGTATACCTGAACCAGTAGTTATTAATCTACAAGAAAGGAATATATATGTACACACACACACGTACACACACACATATATGTATCTGTGTGTGTGTGTGTGTGTGTGTGTGTGTGTGTGGATTAGGTTTATATTATATTGTGGGGGACCAAATGTTCCCCTCAATGTGATAAAAACATGTTTTTTTTTTTACTTTGTGTGGACCATTTTTCAGGTCCCCACAAAGATCTGTGAATGCAATCAAAAAAGTAAAAATGCCAGAAGTCTCGTATTTTGTTTGGTTACTTATGGTTAAGGTTATGGCTGGGTAGGGGTTAAGGTCATCATGTTGGGATTAGAGTTTTCCACATAGTAATGAATGGAGTGTGTGTGTGTGTGTATATATATATATATATATATGTATATATATATATATTGTAATCAGAGCTTGGATTTTGCCTGTCTCAGAAAAATAATATTATTGCACATTACGCTGACCCTTTCTGGACCAGATCTAATGCTCTCTTTGTCACACTTGCAAATTGCATTTAGGCCCGCTTTGTGCTTGAATCGCTTCAATTCAAACTCTGCCGATTGGCGTGCTTCCCCCGTGCGGAGGATGCGAGGAGTCTTGTCTCCACTGGTTTGGAGGAAAATGCCAGGGAAGAACGTGATTTGCTCAGGCAGGGAAACACCCTTGAACTGTCTGCCCATGGGACGGGGTCCTGGCTGCGAAGATCAGGCTATCCCTCCCTTCCCTTACTTTAGGTATTTCCTTTGAAAATATTTCTTGGTTGACAGAAATTCAGGCCCTGGCTCAGTTTTTCGCGAAAGTTCTCCTGTCTACATGGAATTTAAATGTCATTGTATTGATTGGAAATCCACTGCTATACACTTTAATTAATTATTAGTTAGAGTCATACTCAACCTATCAGAACTGTCAAAAATAATTTGGATCGATGGATTTTTGCATTAAGGGCCTAATTGTAGTTAATATATGTATGTCCCTGAAGGATGGCCGTCGTCTCTCCTCCGTAAATTAACGTCATATCGAGCATAGTTCCGACTGCAGATGAATGTTGCTGATGTGATTAGATGGTAATGATAGGAGTGTATTGTCAGCCACTGATTGGTTGAATCCACTTCCTGTCAGGTATTTTATTGGTTCCCATGACAGTGATGGAAAGCCCAGAATCAAGTGCCCTTTAAATGGACAGAACCTCGTCACAGGAAGTCAGAAGGAGCCATATTCTCGCAGCTACAGGGACAGTCTTTCGGAATTGCGCTTGGCTGTTGGGGGGGTCTTGTGTTCTGTTGTTTTTTAATTAGTTGCGCTCCGGGCCTGTTGGGGGGGGGCGCAGAAATGCTGACGCTTTGAGGCAAAATCCTTCCTTGCGGACTGTATGTTTTTAAGATCACCATGCACCCCCCCCCCCCCAAACACATACACCCACTCCCGGCTGAATTCCCACGATGCAATCTGCTGGCAGGGGCTCCGCATACGGAGGTGCCGTGTGTGCCTTACAGGGACGGCCTTTTGTTAAGCGTATTTGCTTCGTACCGGGTCAGTTTTTTTGTCATGCGGTCCAAATCATCCTTCACTAGTGTGTTTTTTTTTCGGAGGTTGTGGTGATTCGGGCCGGGGGGTTGGGGGGGGACGGCAAACACTTTCAACTCTGATGTTTGCTGAAGCTTGACCAGTGGTGGGGATGGTGGGACGGGGGGACGGGGGGATTGTAACGGTTTTTCTTCTACTTCCTCCTAACTTCTTAGCACCAAGTTAAACCAGCTGAGAAAGAGGGAAATTAAAAAGGAGTGTGATGTCGGGTTTAATCTAAGACTAAGCAACGTAGCTGGATTTCATTCTTACAGGCTGCGTGGAAGGGGGTCTTCAACAAGATCATATTAGCTTAGATGTTATTGTTTATACAGCTAACGTATGGCGAGACAGTCCATAGGGGCTGCGTTTTGCACTGGGGTGCAATTTTGCAGTGATGCAGTTTTTTTTTTATCCCAGAAGTATGTTTTTGTGTTTATTATTCAACCCATAGTGTGAGTGTGTGTCCCCTTCCTCGTCCCTGTCCTGGTGGTTATGGAGGGTTACATCATTCAGCTCAGCAGGACGGCTCTATATCTGTGGTACAGCTATGGCCTCATTGTCCCTCTGGGATTTGATCCTGTTTCCTTCTGCATTGAAGGACCCGACCCAGCTATTGACACTGCTGCCTCTTTCACATACCTGCATCATTTCACCCCCACCCCCTTCCTGATTCAGTGCCGTTTTAGTGACTTTTTATTATTATTTTTTTGTGGCCCCCTCCGCCTTCATGGTGAGCGCTTTAGGGCTTGGATGAAAAAACATCCTCAGCGTGCTTGGGAATGAGCCAGTGTACTGCCGGCCTCTTTCGTGCAGTTTGGAGGGTGTGTGTGTGAGAGAAAGTCCAAAAGACTACAGGGACACTGTGAAGTGAACTGGCTCCTTCCCTCACGTCGTACAAGCCGGTAATAAGCATGTGTGTGTTCTGAACACAGCGATGCTGGTAGGGACAGCCCTGTTTGAACTCAATGCTGCTTCACTTTCAGAGCTCAGCGCGCTTGTGGAAAGGCGATACAATCTGAAATTACCCTATTGTTGTTAGCTCACATGCAGGACACTCTCATCTTAAACTCTCGCTTTATATAACTTGAAGTCACACTGAAGGAAATTGGGTTAAATACCTTGTCCAAGGCTACAGCATTTAGGACCCTTTTGGGAATTGAGCCAACAACCTTCAGCAAGCAGGGTTAGGCCCCTAACCACATGCCCGGCCTGTTTAACCTGCTAATTTAGGTTGGAAGGTCATGTTCTCCGGAGATGAGGCAGCTGGACCCATCCAAGGTGTAGTTTTCGTCGGCCAGGAGACCGAGCTTGGCGTCTTGCCACAGTATCTCCCAGCTTCCCCGCTCGTTCCCAGATAATCAGTAGGTGCAGAAAACCCCAAACCTTCTCTCTCATCGTCCGCCTTCTGCACCTTGTGTGTGTGTCAGAAGTGGATTTGGCTCCTCCCGTCCACCAGTGTGATTCCCAGTGGACTCCGCCTCTTGTTACTGAATATTGGTTTGCAGTTTAGCATTAGCCGGGGACCCTGGACGAACTGGCCACCAGGGGGCCGCAGGCAGAGTTGTCATTGCCCGTAGCAGCTGGCAGGAACTTGGAGGCAGTTGGGGGAAGCCTGAACTGGTAAAACATTCCAGTTCACAACCCCCGCACCCCTCCCGCCCCACCCCAGCCCCACCTTGGGCCACTAGAGGCTGAGTGAGGAATGGAGCTGGGGGTGAGAGGCTGACCGCCGCCCCCATACCAGGCTATCGCTGGCATGACAAGTGCTGCCTGACCCGCTCTGACACTCAGGCCACACATTCTACCGCAGCATGAGGTGCGGGTGGCAGAGGGGCCCCCGGCGATCCAACCACCCCACCTCTGAACCTTACTGGTCCCTTACCACAGGCAAAGCCCGGCTCTCAGCGAGGTGAGGAAAGACATCAGCTCCTTTCTGTGACTTTCAGTATTTTTTTGCAGTAATGGGGGTAGATTCTCTCTCGCCAGAGGAACAGTTTGGTCAGACTGAGACGACTGCTTAGGAATGCCGTGTCTGAGCTGGAGGGGGTGTCAAGGGACAAAAAAAGAGGAGGTGGGGGGGGGGTTAGTCTCCGGCCGCCCACCCCCCCTTTCACTCTTCATCTGATTTCATCTGATAATGAGATTAGCTCACAAAACAGCCGTATTTCCGCATGGGCTGTCTGACAGAGACTTGCACTTTTATAAGGGACGATGACACTAAGCTCCGGGCCCTTTGTGCCGGACGGGGGTCCGACGGAAGTCTGGGGCCCTAATCCCCTTAGTTGTGTCGAGCACAAAAAAGATGAAGGGTGGTGTGAAATAGGATGGGGTTCAATAATTCACCCCCGCCGCCCCCATGTAACTCCCCTCAGTCCACCTCCCTCGTCATGTGACCGTGAGATAGCTATTTAGCACGGACCTTGTCATGTGACACGTTTGAGTAGCGTCTGATAAAGTCTCACACTGTCGATCAGCCAATGCTGATTTCTGCAGGTCTGGCAGGTCGAGGCCGGTTCGAGTCGTTTCGCTAAGATCCCCGTATGGCGACGGTAATAATTGCGCTTGAATCATACCCCAGAGCTCGATCGGTGTTCCTCCCCTTGATCGACCGCATCAGAGATCAAAGGAACATAAATCTCTATCCTGATCCATCTCGACAGTTTATTTTTGTGATTTGCTTGCATGCTTATCTTAGAAATATGCTTTGTAATTTTCACGGGGTCTATTAAAAAGATTTCTTTGTAGGCCCGAAGGCGATGCCTCACAGGTTGAGTCTTTGAGGGAGGGGGTGATTTCGGGTGAGTAACTGATATTTCTGGTAGTTGGGTGAGGAGGCAGAAGTGCGGCCCGGGTTCTGCCCCCGCATGGTAACTGGTAGCATAATAACTGGGTGTAAAACGGCATGAAAGCCAAACCAATGACCTAATACAACTTTCAAGAAACTCGATTGGGGGGTCCCCAAGGTCACGTGCTTTTTTTTCTTTTCGTGTTCAGTTTTCCGGAATCTTCCAGGAGCTGCAGCCTTATGATCGAATTAAAATCTGCAGCCCCCCCATTGGAACCCAACATTTTGCCCCTGCCCCTGGTTCCTCCTGACCCCATCAAAGTGTCCTTGAGCACCCTAACCCAATTGCTCCCAGTATGCAGGTTGGCACCTT
>JAODLD010000124.1:7467449-7478062 GCA_026781065.1 Mormyrops boulengeri
ATGTAATCCTGTTTACAGGACACCCCCCACTCCCCTGCTGTCCCTCCCAGTGAATCATCCTCAGCCTCCTATTTTAAGAGCAAACTCGCATGAAAGGTCGATCCTGGCAGGTTGATGAACCAGGACATTTTCTCTACCTGCCTGAAGCATCTGTTTGCACACAGCAGCCACTTATGTGTCCTGAACACCATGTTTGCCATCATGTATCTCACTGGTCTACTAGAGAAGGATCATCATCATTTTGCTTCACTTACCCTATTCCCATGGGCCTATAAAATTGTCTCAAATAATAAAGTAAAAAAGTACTTGAGTAGTTGAAGGTGTGTATGCCGATTGATGGGCATTCGGGGGATTAGGTCTTGTAGCTGGTTGGACACTGAGTTAGACCTTGGTTTTGTTCCCGGTGAGTCTCCGGTTGAAGGTGTATGCTGGGTCATATCCCATTGGGCACAAACTTTTCGTCGGTTTGATGGTTTAAGAATAAACCACCGTATAAGGGTTATTATCATGTATCAATGGGATCACTATAGAAACGTGTTAAGAAATGACAGCTGGGGGTGCTGGAGGATGCTGCCCCCCCCACTCCCTATACACCCAATATCCAGTAGACGGGGGGGCGTGGTGTCGGAGGGGAACTGTCATGTATTGTTAACAGTCTGTGATCGGCTCCTGCACCTCGAAGTGAATTACAAGGGGTGGGAGCCAGAGCAGGACAAGAGGGTGGGAATCAAAGGGCCAAAGTTGCCCCCGGCTGGGGCTGCCCCTCCAATCCCCTGGGGGTTCACTTGCCCTTTATCCAAAACAGATGTGGGTCTCCAGGACCTGTCTGTCACCAGTGCCTCCTAAGCGGCTCTCAGATCCCATCTCCCCCCCCCCCCGACACGTCGTGAGATAAACGACTGCTGGGCGCGGCAAGGGGGCCAGGCTGTCTCTTCACAGCAAAGCTCCCCCCGTCAGCCCCCGCCAAGCCCTGGGGGTGGATCCCGTGGCTGTCGAGGCCACAGCTTCTGCCTGTTCTCTGATTTTTCCCGAACCCCCCTTGTGGAAATGTGTTTTTTTTTCTTTTTTTAGCTTCCTCCTACAGTGGGGAATTTACTTTGAGACAGAAGGGACAAGTAAAGTGAAGTCGAGGGGTGGGGGGGGGAGGGCTGTGGTTCGGTTTTTATTAAAGTGGTAGGTGTTAGGGGTAAACTCCCGAAACAGAACGTGGGGCGGCCCTCCTGGGCGGTAAGGGGGCCATTTGTTTTACATTCCTGGGACTTTGTTTGCATTTTCCCAGCCTTTCATCATGGAAATCGATTCAGAAGACCGTTGTATTAGAGCCGCACTCACAGGTTCAGCATGCAGCCCTGAAACTCCCAGAATTCCTCTTCATGCCAGCCTCAGGAACCTGTTCCCGAAGTGCTTTCTGGGCGTTCCCTACAACCGTGCCACACTTCTGTGTGCTCCTGGGGACCTGGTCCACTGAGTTTCGTCTTAAACAGATCCCCAAAAAATAAATGCACCTGTCATAGAAAAGGACCTCACGGAGGCATGGCATTGCCACAAACACACCAACATGTTCCTGGAGTCGCCCAGAACTGTAAATGCCCCCGCTATGTCATTTTTACTGCCTCCTAATTTCAGCTTGTTTACCGCCAAAACTGTCCCGTGAAATAACTTCCTGCTGATTTCATATCATTATAAAGTTTCAGTTATAGCTGTAGAAATGATGGCATATGAATTACCATTCCATTAATAATGAATTTTTACATGTTATTCAATAATTTAATTTTGCCTAAAGCTTAATTTTTCGTCTTTTGTCTTGAATGACCGAATCATCATTCTTTATTCTTCATTGGCTGTCCCCTTGTATTACCGTCACCCGTTTGTTGCTGGTCCGCGTTTTGGGAACACTGGCCTAATAAAGTATTTCTGAATCCCCCAGCCCCCGGGGAGCAGATAACCGTAGCAGATAAGGCGTGTCCTGGGGGCCCGCGGCCCTTTGGCACGGAGCGAGGTGCCTCAGAGGACAGCTTCGGGGCCCATTGATTTGTTTAACAAATTAGCCGCGATGATGCCAGGTGGGACCGGCGCTGTGGCGGCCGGGTCAGCCTGTCACACGGCTGCTGACAGACCAGATACCCCCCCCCCCACTGCCTTGATCTCTTCATTCCCACAGAATTGCTCGTTTGAGTCGATTCCCCATGGGAAATAAAAGCCTCAGTCTCTACCCCTTGTCTCCCCCCCCGAGCGCTACGAATCGACACCCTGGAAGGTTAGACCCCTCCCACTCAATCTCCCCCGCACTCCCTCCTTTCTTAATTGCTGAACCCCACCCCCTCTCATCCCCTACCTTTCTGCCTGTTCTCTCCCCACTACAAGTGCCATTTGCTTTTGGAACTCTGGGAATGAAATTAGCAGAGTCTGACCGTCACTCTGCTTGGCCAGCTGAGGCCGTGACCAGCATGGCTCTTTGGTTTTCTTCTGGTGTTATCTTGCCTTCTATACAGCACACAGATTATGACCCCCCTGGGGTGTCCCTAAACTGCACAGTCTCTTACAGCTGACCTACCTAGTCATTCGTGACTGTCACTTTCCCAGAATGCACCAGGTAAGACTGCTCTCGCAACGGTACTCCAGCCTATGGAGTAGAAGCATAATCCCAGTCAAGTCTCCCAGAGTCAGCTTTTTGCTGGTTTTTGTAATAGTATCTGGTGGTAATTTTCAACAACCGCAATCATACACTCACTTCCCTCAGCCTACGTTGGTCATAATACTTGTTTTTTTCTTATAACACTGAGATTTGAAAATGGCGTTAAGGTGGCTCTTGTTGCACTGTTGCCTCACAGCTCTGGGCCTGGGAGCTGTAGGGGATATCCCTGAATGTTCCAGTTTCCTGCAATTAGGTGTCTGTAGAAGATGACTGTCAGGGTGTGTGAATGTATGTTCCTGGTTATAGGGACTGACATCCCGTCCAGGATGTACCCCAGCCTGGTGCCCCCTACTGCTTAAGACAGGCTACAGGCTTCACCTGGACCATGACTGGGTTAGTGGATGAATGGATGGAGAAGATTAGAACAGATTTTCACAGAAGATAAATGAGGATATTTTCTGTTGGATTTATGTATTTCATTGTAAGTTGGGTTGGTACTGGAGTGCATGCAAGTGGAAATGGCTGGTAAGGGTAAGGAAGTCTCACTAATTAGCAGGTTCAGCCAGTTAACCCAAAGGATGGAAGGTGCTGTTGAAGTCATGGAAGGATTAGGTGACCAACAAAGTCGGAAGCTCAGACATCCTCCCCGGTGGTGACGCACACTTGGGCAGGATTTAGTTTTCTCTGCAAACATGACGAGCTTCTGTGTTTCCACCATGACATCGGGGTCACGGTGTAGGAAGGCTGCACAGTCAGCTGGGTCCTGGAGACTCCCTTCCTTGGAAAGCAAAGGGAGGGTGGAAGCAGAGGAACCCGGAGATGTTTGGATTTAATTTCCACAAGCCTCATCCTTGCTGATATATGGTGTCTCTCTGTGGTTGACACTTAGCTTACTATATAAATAGTGCAAGATGAGAACAATTGGTACTTGTAAGTAGGAGTCATTTAGTGCCAGGTAACTGACAGCCTTATTTAAAAGCGGTCGTTGTTGTTATTATTGTCGTTCAACTCAATTTGACTCTTGACACTGATGCCCCAGAGGAGCGTGGCAATGCCCTGAGGGTGAACCTCCAACGTAAACCTCTAACAGGTCCCTTTCCTGCACCTGGAAACTGAGAATTCGCTTCCAACACCCTGTACAACCCCGCTGGTCCCTCTGCCAGTATTTGGTACACAGGTTTGACAATCTGTTGAAGACTTTCTGCAGAACAAGAGTTCCTTTTGTACCTTCTGTTAGGAGAGGGCAAAAAAAAACAGTACGGACAGGTCCAACGGCATGCCACCACGTGGAGAAAACATCTGCAAGGAAGAATGAGGCATCACCCCAGCAGTGCCTAACAACTTCTTGGTGAAGTCTTCTTGGTCTTCAATGTTGAGGGTCTTCAGGGATAAAGATGTGGAATGGTGGGGTTCCTGTGTCCTAGGTTCCTAGGCCATCCTGGTAAAGGGTCCGGTAAGAAGCCATGATGGTTTGTCGGCCTGAAGCCAGGAAGCCTCAGGAAGATTAGGGCTGTTGACATTGATGTGGCCCCTGGCTAATTAAACCTGGCTTGAAATAAGTATCCTGGCGAAGGGAGGGAAAAAAAAGCACCACGTCTTGTAATCGAACGAGCCACTCCCTTCGGCACTTCAAGCCTCCGTTTGTTTTTGACGTTTCTCTCCCCCTTGATTTCTCTCCCGCTCCTCTGCTCTTGCGTGTTTGGTCAATTAACCACAGCTTGACACGCTGCACCTCGGGCTGTTAGAGCGGCAGCAAGCAGAGAGCCCGGTCGCCTTTGTGTTTTTTTAGTGGTCTTTTCTCAAGGGTCTAGGCCACCAGAGTTGCGTTTATTAAGAGGTTAGAACTACAGATGAGAGCAAAGGTGGCCCTGGAAAGCTGGGAGGCAGCATATGGAACTGACAAATCTCTGATGGGGAGGGAGTGGGCACCGGGGGGGCGCCCTCACGGCTATCTGGCACGCAGCCACCTGCCCACCTGGGTAGCCCATAATCACAGCTGAAGTCCGCCAAACCGTGGCATCTTTACATGGCTTTTATTCCACCCATCTCTGTTCCCTGTTAGGAGACCCTGCTTCGTGACCACACTTCTCAGGGGGAATGTACAGCGTAAGAGACTCTATAGGTCTATTATGCATTCAAGTGATTCAGTCACGTTGCCGTTTATGTGACATCTCAGCATCTATCTGCTTGTTATTGAAGACTTGTTCACAAAAAAAAAAACAAAACGTGTTCCATATGTTGTGTAATTCTTTTACCTCCTCTGGGGTTTTCCAGGAGTCTCTCGTTCCTACATGTACGGTATTCTTTTTAAGCTGAGGGGCAGAGAGAGTTGTTCGGGTTTTCATGTGTTTCCAGTATGACCCCGGAGAGAGAGAGAGAGAGAAAGAGAGAGAGAGAGAGAGAGAGAGAGAAGGATGGCCCTGGGTGTGACTCCCGCGGGAAAAAACAGCTGAATTCTAGCTGAGGACCTGTGGCTGTGCACTTGGTCTCCCGCCTCCCACGCAAACGCCAGCCTGACTCCAGTTAAAGATGGAGGATTCTCTCCAACATCCCTTCAGACAGACACTGTCAGAAGTTGTTTGGCAGCCTCAGGTTCATGGTTCCCCTTAAACAGGCACCTTTACTTAATTTAAATACACAAATGAATAGCCATCTTCTAACCACTTATCCTGGTTAGTTACAGGGTTAGATAAGTATTTATTATATATTAATTAAGGTATTTTTAAAGACTCGTGTGCCTTTAATGGAGTCTTTCCCAACCTTTTTTTCTGCCATGGCATACTTTTCATAGGGTAATTATCCCAGGGCACACCACTGATTAACACATATCGGCTCTTACCAATAACACGTATCACATTGTACTTAGCCTGTTGGTTCAGGATCAAGTATGTTTCCGTTTTCAAAAATGTGTCCACAATCTTGTCTTTTTACTACAGGGCAGTTTGCAAATTGTCAAACTTACACGAATGGGTGTCAGTTGTAGGGCGGTCTTATTCTCGGCAGCATTTGATCACATGACAAGCGCGCTTAAAGCATATTGGACAATTAAATCGTTTGGCTTATGTGCACACACACAAACACACACCTATATATATATATATATATATATATACATACATACACGGCACATCTAATGGCACACCGCCTGGAAATCATTGCTTTGAAATGTCATTTTATATAATAGCGACATTAAGAATTAAGAGGTCCATCAACAATATGCTAAAATTATCCAGGGTGATTAAGCCGTATGTGTTGGATGGTCATGTTTGCTCTCATTTTCATTTGAAAACTACTTTCTTGAAGGAGCCTCTATTACTAGTTCTCATTAATATAATTTTTTTTTAACCACGTAATGGCAGAGGCCGCAGTGATTTTGGAAATAGTGTCAGATATCTTTCGCCTCACAGTGGGTCAAGGACTTGATTTAATTACTTAAACCAATTAAATCAAGATCACTGAGGAACATGACAGAATCAAGGAAGGGGCCAGTGTTTTGGAAAGGGGGCTGGATCCATGACATCCATCATGGCCCTAAGTAACTGATTTAGAGTTTGGCATACACGTGGATGGATATTACCACATCATACTCGTTTACCCATAATTCCCTGAGTCGGCCCCCGGTAGCGGTAGCTCTTGTCCCATCTGTGCTATGGTGTCAACCTTTCAAGAAAAATGTCATTAGACTCAATTTCATCACCGGACGTAGGTGTGGGGTGTGATAGGTCATGTGAGTGGGGTGTCGAGCTGTGGAGCATCCTGGTGCTGGTGGTTTAGAGTGATGTCCTCCTGACCGAGACTCTAAGCACATTTTGGGAAAATAATCATAAGGCCACCTTGACATGCGATACACGAGCAGATCAGCCAAGCATCGGTGCCCATAACCCTCGCGACTGCGTTTTCACAGCTATTTATTTCTGTAGCTCTTTTTCATACACGGAAATATATGTTTCTTTTTTTGTTAGCCTGCATTTCTGTTCTGTTTGGCGGTAAGATATCGCTCCAATCGGAATGAAAACCATCTATCCTTCAGGCGGTAATTTCATTCAGTGACAGTCTCTCTTCCGGCGGGCCGACCGGGGGAATGAGGTGTGAATGATGACGATGTCCGAGTCGCATGCTCCAGTTTACAGCCACCCCACCGCGTGAAACGCAGGATGCTGATGAGCAAGGAGAAATTAGTGCCAGGCTAAGGGACGGGAAGGGGCTTGCGGGTTTATTAGAACAACATTTTATTGTTGGGGAGGAAGAGAGAAAGAAAAATGAAACGGTAAGGGATGGGACTTTGTGAGGGGGACAGCCTTACAGAGCCATCACTCAACGCCTCCTAATGGCCCGATTTTTCAGAGCGAGACAATAGCGTGACACCGGCTGCAATGCCCCCTGAGGCTGAGAGGGAGTTGTCTGCCTGGGGGGGGCAGGAGCTGGGTTAGGGGGCGGCTGTCACATGGCTGGTGACATCGGTACTGAGACAGGGACCCCTGTGACACGGTCCTGGGGCTGGGGGGGTGAGGGAGTGAAGTATGATGGGGGAGGATCCCTGAAAGTGGTGAAACCTGCCTATGGGTCACACAGATATGGGCAGTGCGGGGGGGTTACTAACTGGGGGATAAGTAAGCTAATGTCATCAGTGTATGGGGGGGGTGTATTTTTCACTCAGCGAGGGCAAATCCCCTCGCCATCCCCAGCAGACTCTTTAAGACGGAGTTTCCCAACCCAGTCCTCCACCTGTACCAGGTATTCTGTGTTCTCGATTGGCTGGGAGCTGGGAGAGAGAGCAAAAATATGGGCTGTCTGGGATCCCCAAGGACCGGATTGGGAAACAACGGCGCCCCTAAGGGACTCATGGTCAGTCCAGTCCTACTAAGCAACCATGTTATTATCTGTGTTTCTAAGAACTCTTCCTTTTTCCGGTAAAATCACATGCAATGACTTCAAAGGTACTGCATGTATGTAACACACGGTCCGGTAAAACCGGTACTGGAAACGCCAGCAGGGCGTCTTCATGCTGTCAAGCACGTACAAGTCAGCCTGGCAACCCATAAGGCCACACGGTTTCTGTGTGGCCTCCAGCCGCTATGACGTGTGTGTGTTTGTGGATTATATTTATATTACATTGTGAGGACTGTTTTTCATGTCCCGACAAACATCTGTGAATGCAATGAAAAAAATTTAAATGCCAAAAGTCTCATATTTTGTTTGGTTACTTATGGTTAAGGTTAGGGCTGGGTAGGGGTTAAGGTCGTCATGTTGGGATTAGGGTTTTCCCCATAGAAATGAATGGAGAGTCCCCACAAATATATAATTACAAACCTGTGTGTGTGTGTGTGTGTGCGCGTGTGTGTGTGTGTGCGTTCACATGTTTGCCAACAAGCACATGCTGGCGTGATTCAGACCGTCGCTATGGGAACATCTGCTCCATTGTGACACAGTAGGCCCCTGGGTCACCGGCAACGATGTCACAACCCACATGCTCCATGTCTTCCAGCTGGCCCCCTGCCAGTGTTTTTCGGTCACAGGGGTTGCTATTTGTGTAGTTTCGGGTTTTTAAAGATGGCTGCCATCACCGAGATTCGCCCTGCTTCCCACCCTCACTCCACACCTTGTTTGTTTCGCTTTTGATGACAATGCTGGGGAAACATTCGCTTAGAATTCTTCCCATAGCCCCGATGCACAATGCAATCGTCGATCATTTGATGGAGTCTGTCGCCATGGTTACACAGAGCATTACGCAAGTATTTTTCCCCTTTACGTTCCCCGCCCCCCCCACTAGTGTGGCACAGGACAGAATTAATCTTTCTGTCCATATATTTGACAAGGGGGAGAAATGAGTGTGATTCCCTGAGCTAACCCCAAAAGGGAATCGGTCTGTTAACTCTCAGATACATCAATCTACGGCCACAGCGAGTTGGAAATTCTGACAAGTCATTCGGATGACCTACTCATGAGTGACACATTCTGAGCTTATAAAAGCATGGTGACAAGGATGGCAAATGGCATTTTTGCTACATAGTACACAGTCAGAAAAGAAAGTACCAATTTGTATCACTGAAGGTACAATTACTTGTAACTGGGGTTGTACCCTCAAGGGTCCGTCAGTTGTACCCTAGCTGCAGGTAACTGTACCTTGTACCACTGGGGTACATTAATGTTGTTTGTATTTTGGGGAACAAAACTATACCCGGGCCGTACATTTTTTTCTGACAGTGTAGGGTGACACACAGATATGATCATTAATAATATGGATCTTTGATTCCAGTGTCACAAATCAAGACTGTTAATTATAAATGACAGTTTGATGCTTTGTGGGGTTGGGAGGAGGGTGAGCATTCCTATCTATGCTGAGAGCTTAGACTTTTCCAGGCTTGACTGGGTGGAGGAGACTGCAGAGTCTGATACGTTGCTTGGTTGCCATAGTGACATCCATACATTCCACTCTGGCCCCACATATTTAGATAGCATGCATTTTCGCGATACCTGCTAAGCTCTATTCCCTTGAGGGTCCATTGTGTGTCAGGTGCTTAGACATGTTTTCATCTCGAGTCAAACGCTCTCCTCCTTGTGTTTCTTTACTTCTGTTGTTTTTGCTGAGAATCGGTCGTTTTCAGAATCAGCATCAGTAAGACGACCTCCAGCGTCAAGATCTCGGCCATTCAGCGCAGGCCTAAAAGACTTCCTGTCCCTCTCTTGGCCAACATGCCATTTTAAAAGAGGCATGTTGAAAAAAAGCTGGACGGAAAATTCTAGCAATCTTCGCTGATAATGAGCAGTTATGGATGTATCTGTGGGCAAGTTTCTGGAGAATCCCGCTCTCTGTGTGACGCCCAGGCTTTAGGGGCCATATAAGGGCCCCCCCCCCCCCCGAAGTCCAGTCCAGTTGAGCTCATGCTTTGGCCAGGAGAGCAGTCCTGATGCTACCCCCCCCAAACAGATCATTTATCACAGCCAACTTTTAATATCGCGGAAGCTGCCAGCGCTGCCACGGCAACGCGCCATTCCCACAAAGCGGTCTCCGACTGGACTCTCTCTCTTTTTTTTAAGTTTGGCCTCAGTGCGCCGCTTTCCCGTTCTTTCCTGCCGCGGTCGTTCGAATACGCTGCGTGCTTCTTGTGACGGCCCGCCTGCGGAGGTTACATTTGCCTTAGTCCGTCACGTACCGAATTTCGGGGAGTGGTGCTCCTCGCTCCCTATTTCGAATGCGCCGGCTCCTCAGATGCAGATTCCGCTACCTGCGATGCAGCCAGCCCTGCAGCTGCAGCCAGCACCTCCTACCGCTTCACCTGTCACTCTTAGCCAGCACAGCTGGATGCTCTCCAAAGATGGGACTCCCGCCCTGACCTGAACCTGCAACCTTCTCACCTTAATTGCCCCCCCCAGCACGACGCTTTCAGATGCTGACTTCCCTCATTCAGCCAGCAGATTTTTTTTTCTGCTGTTTGCAGAAGGAAGTTCTCCTCTAGAAAACTCCACAAGGAGCGAAAGCTAAAAGCTGGCATGGACCCTTGCAGGGGAAGAAGATGCTCCAGCAGCAGATCTAGTACCCCCACATCCCCTGTGCATTTGGGTCCAGGAGAGCCTCAGAGAGGCCTGCCAATCCACCCCCCCCTCGAGCGACTGTCCTTTTTTCACAGCTGGGCTCCAACTCAGTCGGCTCCCTTACACATGCTGAAGCCCCCGCTTAGCAAACTGGTGACATTTTTTTTTTGATGGGGGATGGGGGGGGTGGTGGGTGGAGGCAGCTTCGCCCTGACATGACCTCAGCACCCATCCTTCTGACGCCCCCCCCAGGGCCGTGGCTGGTGATGCTATGGGCAGCGTAGGTCGTGTCTTATTTCACCGGATACATGTTGACGGGGGGGGGGGGGGGGGGGGGGGGGTAGGGTGCCCGGGGGGGGGGCGAGGGGGGGGGGTGGCGGGGGGGGGGGGCGGGGCGGGGGGGGTGGTGGGTGAGGGCGCGGGCGGGGGTGGGGCCGGGATGGGG
>JAODLD010000124.1:7509903-7520442 GCA_026781065.1 Mormyrops boulengeri
CAAGGATCTCTACTTAACCCCCCCCCCCCCCGGAGTATGGGTGACAGGGCCCGTGAATGATTTTCTGCAGTATGGTAACCTAAAGGACAAGTAGCCCGGCCTTGGGGTCACGACCTGCTGTGCTGACCCACGTCACACAATACTGGGCATAATTGCAGAGAATCATAACAACAATAAACAATAATGCCCCCCAGCCCTAAAGGCTTCTGGTGACACTGCCGCAGTGCTCCTCAGTAGCTGGTGTCATAAGATCATGAGCTTCATCATTACTGTCATTGATGTCTGATGGCTTTTTTTAATAATAACATGAGCCACCTGCCGGTCTAATGAGGTGTGGCCCCCAGTGTGATCCACCCAGTTGCTTTGAGACGCAGCTTTTGAATCCTACACTTTGCGATTCTTTTGCATTCAGCTGGTTTTCGTTGCTTCAGTGCTACATTAGAATCAATCTCAACGAAGTGATTTCCTGAAGGTTCTAGGGTACGTGTCCATCTTTAGCTAGACATGGAGGTCTCTGAAGCTCACTGTTAGTCCGTTCTCCTAAAAAATGATGTTTTCTTCTGCTACAGTTAAAGTGAGATTGAGCTGGAGTCCCCACAATGATAGGTAAGCAAATTAAAAATGTAGCAGACCCTTCTGGACCGTATCAAGGTCTTGTTCATCAATATGTCTTCCAGATGTTTAAGTTATATACTGGCAGACAGTATTTTAGCTTTTTGGAAACTATGATCATACATTATCACAAATTCCAAGCGAAACGGTATAATGTATATCGGTAAGGTTTTCATGGCTATCGCTGACAGTCCCTGCTAGGCATTTGCTGTTTGGAGTAGCACACCGCCATATTGGTGTTTTTACGGAGGTAATATCATTTTCTGTCCTTTGCTTTTGGCCGGGCTGCACCGGTGTTCAGGAGTGCCTCTAGCCCTGTTACTTCCTCCGGAAACTTCCTCTGTCGGGCTCAGCTGTTCAGTGTCGCCCATTGGCAGTTTTATTGTAGACCCCAGATGAATTGCAGCTTTTCAGCTACAGTACGTTTTTTGTATTTTTTTATGGTCAGCGATTTAAATGAACAGATACACGCACGTCTTTAAATGCCCGATGCGGCGGTTAATAATTAACTCCTGGCACATCTCGGTGAGAAATGGAGTGTTCTCAATATGGCTCGAGTGGCTGAGGTTAATTGTCGCTTTTGCAGAGAAGGGCCATTGTCTCCCTGCCGGTTTAACGAAGATGGATTTCGTGATTAAGCGGCCAGCGCAATAAAGACAGCGGGGATGACCTTCTGTGCCCCAGCGGCTGAATGAAAACAATTATCGAGCTAAAAAGCTCGAGTCAAGCAGTCTGACATTACCTTTGTGATTCTGCATCATCTCTGTGTGTCTATTTCAGACAGTTAGGTAAGACCCTCAAATACAACTCACCCTTTACGTCCTTACGTCTTTTCTCTAACTCTGCCACTTCTTTCTCCTTCTATACACACCTTTTTTTGTGATGTTTCTGTCTAAAACAGACGTGCTCAAGCATGGGTAGAAGCCACATAAGAACTTGCTGTGGAATTGAGAGAGACTTTATGGGTCACATGACATTGATGGGATGATCTAGAAGTTTAAGGAGGTTTAAACGTTCGTCCACTTAACTGCAGGCCCAGATCTGATGCACATCTCTCCTTACGTGCACGACTTGTCCGAATAGTACGGACAGAGTGTTATCTATGCGACTTCCTGTCAGTCAGGTTACTTATTTGTAAGGTGACGTTGAAATCAGTCAAAACTAACATATTCTAGTATTGAGAACTTTGAGATCAGACAAATGTTTTTAAAAAAGTGTGTCGTGGTAAAGGTTGAAACAAAATTTTGAGAAAAATATATTTGTGTTATTGTTGTTGTCAAATCCTTTTATTTATTTTTATTATGTTATTTAAGTGGCAGAGAGCTTTAGCTCAGGAGTCTTTGCGAAGCTGAGTAATGGCAAGGGGCTGGGTGTAGGCGATTTCACATTCCCACGGTGATTGATTACCAGCCCCGTGCCAACGTTTCCCCACTTAATGAAGCCCAACTGACCTTGATTGGATAAATGACCTTGTTAGAAATAAATTGGGCCAGTTGGGCAGTTCAGGAAGGGAAAGTGCAGAGGCGGAGTATCAGGGGCAAGCTCGCTGACAGTAAACGGTTTTGTTAGTGAGCTGCTATTGAGTTTGCCGTTTTAAAGGCTCAATTTTTGGTTAATCCTACTGTCCTGTGGCAATCATGTGGCCCACAGCCTACAGCCCTGCTAAGGGCTTCTGGGTGAAACATGTCTAAAATACTCAAAAGATATGAAATGTTATTTTGACTGTTAGTAGCATACTTAGTGCTTCCAGATTCCAGTTAACCCTCAATAAAAAGATTATTCCACTATGCATATTACAAAGGCTTGAATTTCTCATATTTTGTCTTATGCAAAATAATTTTTGAGAATTTCACAAAAGGTCAGTTTGAATCTTCGTCTTCTTTTCTTTTTTTAGGAAAAAGGGCCACTACTGTATTTTAGCATATCTTGTAATAAGATTTCCTAAGAAGTCTGTGCTTCTTTCTGTGGTCTCCATTGATTTTCACATCTCAGTTTTTCCTTGTGTGACTCACTGAATTCTTTTGTTTTCAGATGTAGTCAATCATATTCCAACTGCCTATCCCTGTTTTTTTGTACAATGTTTGTTTCCCCAAAAGCAAACTTGGTAGAGATACACTAGGGTGCAAAAACATCACGTTGAGTATCACTTACCCTAATTATTTTCTCAAGAATGTTGCATGACATTCTCCCTGTCGGCTTCTGAAGCCCAGAACATGATTGGTTCACACAAATTCAGCGCCGTCCTGTGTCTGAGTGCTGAATGGGTGGTGGATCTGGAAACCGCTGGGGCATGAAATACTAAAGCTGCCCATTTGGTGATATCCAAAATATTACTTCGAGCAAGAGTACCCCAAGATTTTATTAACCTGGATTGCAGGGTGAACAGGTTTTGCTTGCCTACATGCCACACAGCCCAAACGCCCATCGGGACACAATGGGGTGTGCCTGCTTTTTCTGGGCAGCAGAAACTGAAATAAGGGCATCATGAGATTCTTACATGCCTGCTTTGTCATTAAACACATTATTGTTTGTTTCCTTTTAACTCTGTTGACAGGGTCGGTGAAAGATTTTCAACTATCAGTCAAAGCCTCAGGATCCTCCTTCCTGTGTTTTTCACTGGCCGTGATACAAAGCCAGTACTGAACACGTCCGACACTCAGATAAGGCTCACTTACAGTGATTTAAAAACCAAAGGCTCATTCCCTTTGCATGTGCAAGCCCAATTTACATGCTACCTGCCCAGGTTACGGGCTATCTGCTGGTACATTTTGAAGTCCATTCAGTTTTTAACACTGGCGGTCATCTCTGAACCAGGACCTGTGAAATTTAAGCTGAAATAATGTTTTACTTCTTTTCTGTTTGAATGAACCCATATATTTCATTTCCTCCTTTATGGAACTGAGCTGAGAACAGCTGGAATATGAAGATGTTATACTGGCTAATATCTGCATACGGTATCTCCAGCCCTTAAATCAAGCTTCATTTTTTTTGGACGGAATGTTCATAAAAGGCCAGGCTTGTAATTATTTAAGATAAGAGATATGTGATGCTAGCAGTTCAAATTTCACTTGTCAGATGGATAAATTTTAAGCAGATTAAAAATATATCTGCAAGATCTCAAGCCTTCTTAACCAGGGTGAGGTATCCACACCTCTATCTGTGCAAGAACCAGGATGTATCCACCTGACAAGTAACAAACAACCTTTTGCCAAATCAGGCAGGCCATAATAATGACAGATGATTTATATCAGAGCCCCTGGCGATGACCGCCCCTGCATGGATGATGTCATATGTGGCGTGGTGTTGACACAGACCAGGACAGGAGACTGAGCACCTCCTGTGGAGCAGATCGAACATCTGGAGAAGATAAGAGACATAGCCACTGGCTGAATGAGCGTTCATCGGTCATCGTTGGCTGTAACTTTGAACTGGAAATCTTAGTGCTTGGACCCAATAACCTGCTGGCAAGGTTTGTAAGGCATGTGACAGGAGAGAAAAGGGAGATATGAGCACTTTATCTAGACAGGGGAGTGGAGATGGGTTTGACAAAACAGAGAGAAGAAAACAACGGGTGTCATAGAAGGAAACAAAACAAGCATCAAGTTTTGGCAAGGGCTACAGCGGGGTGTGGGCAACGGTATGGGTGTGTGTTCTGGGCCCGAGAATAACAGAATCCAGTTTGATATGATCCACAACAAAACAGAGGCAAAGTCAATGTATGTCCTCATAACCTGACTTCATCCACACCCATCCGCCCTTCTTCTACTCCTTTATTAAAGTGTTGTTATACTTCCCCATCTTTCTGTCTCTCCTCATGCCCCAGTTCTCCATCTATTGCCTTTACCTGTCTGCCTTCCCAGTGACCTGCGCACTGGAGATGCGGACGGATAAAGAAGAATGAACAAATCTATGAGGAACAGATCTTTTGGCCCCGTTACCCAGAGTCCCCTGGGATTTAATTCTGCAGAAACCTTTTGCTCAAGAATCTGGTTCCTAACATGTGTCACCTTGCTACCCTCATTTTTTAGAATTTATTGAGTGTATAGTACCATTCATATAATAATGTTATTTAGCTACAGGACCTTTAATAGACTTAAATATCAGTCATTATTTGTCATTTCCTTGGACATTTTCCACTGTAATTATGCTCCTTAATGAATGGTATGGCCATAGAAACTCTCTTTCAGCACCAATTCCCTCAGCGGCCAGATGGAAGGTTTCTGTGAGTTGGATTATTACTATATGTATATAGTCAACAATGACTGCTGGCTCACTGCTGATAGACTGTAACAGTACCTTTAATTTTCCGTAATGACGAGGTCCAAATTAAAGCGGCGGTCCCCAGCCACCGCTGCCTCTGTGTTTTGTAAACAGACGCACGAAGGCCATTCGCTGGTGTTTTGGGACCCAGCCATGAGACTTTGGGTTTCTCTGGTTCCTGTGATGACGGCAGGCGGGTCGTGGCGGACGGGCCATGGCCCGACACCCCCCTTCTAGCCCTGACAAAATGGAAGCCAGAACTTGGACAGTGAGGGTGGGAGGGAAAACCCCACCCAGGACCAGGACCTCGGGTTTGAAAGAGACCTATGGTGGCTCTTTGGTTAAAAAGACAGGGTTAGTACCACCCTGGGGGCGGGGGTGTCCTATTGGTATTGTGCTGCAAAGGACGCGTCAAAATGAACTGAATAACGAAATTAATATTACATTCATAATAAATGCCTTTTATGTGTGATTCTGAGTCAAGCACAGGTTCTTTCAAAGGACATGTGGTATTGATTATATGTTTGGTCTAATTTCCATGGAAACAAGGAGGATTACATCATCCTATTTATCATAGGGACCAAGTCAACAACAACCGGACAGCCTTCGGAACGATCAGAGGATATGGATGCATTGATGGAATAACAGTCATCTGCATCTAGAGGCCCATGAAAAGGCCAACTGCGGGATATAGGGGCCCCGCGTCTGTGCAGACAGGTGTCAGCCATCTTTAATGTTTACGGCAAAGGCATCGCTCACCGAGTGATGTCACCGCGGCCCGGGACGTGATTAATGAATAATGTCTGGCCACTCGGGTTTCGGCGTGATTCCAGAGCCCAGAATAATTCCAAACACCTAACGATGGCGGTGGAGGGTGGGAGGAAAAAACAATAAACTAATCAGCCCTGGAAGCGGCGGGACAGACTGCCGCTGCCGATACCTGCGGTGATGACGGACACTTTAATGGCCACCTCCATGTCTTTTACCGTCTCTTTGTCCGTCCCCCCTTCCCGCCGACTGGCAGACATAATGCAGCTGACCGTCTGCATCTATGACAACCTTCCGGAAGGGGCAGGTTTACCAAGAATCTTTTATGCTCCCTCAAACTTTATGAATTTAACAAATTTAGGTTGGAGAGCTAACCTGGATGCCGACTTCATGTCATATGTACATAAATCAATATATTTGTGATTATCTTGATTGGTTTAACTACCCTCTGCACCTCTCTGATGGCATCTTGTGAAATGCCTTTTCTATCTGTAGTTTACCCGTCAGAATACACCACCATGTTCACAGTTTGTTCTGTAGCATGCTGTCAAGTTGTTTTCTTGCACTAGTTTGTCAGAATGTACACTATATTGCTAAAAGTATTGGGACACTTGCCTTTGCACACACATGAACTTTAATGACATCCCATTCTTAATACATAGGCTTTAAAATTGAGTTGGCCCACCCTTTGCAGCTATAACAGCTTCAACTCTTCTGGGAAGGCTGTCCACAAGGTTTAGGAGTTTGTTTATGGGAATTTTTGACCATTCTTCCAGGAGAGCATTTGTGAGGTCAGGCACTGATGTTGGATGAGAAGCCCTGGCTCGTAGTCTCTGCTCTAATTCATCCCAAAGGTGTTCTGTCAGGTTGATGTCAGGGCTCTGTGCAGGCCAGTCAAGTTTCTCCACACCAGACTCGCTCATCCATGTCCTTATGGACCTTGCTTTATGCACTGGTGCGCAGTGATATTGGAACAGGAAGGGGCCTTCCCCAAACTGTTTCCACAAAGTTTGGAGCATGAAATTGTCCAAAATGGCTTTGAATGCTGCAGCATTAAGAGTTCCTTTCACTGGAACCAAGGGGCCAAGCCCAACCACTGAAAAACAACTGCACACCATAATCCCCCCTCCACCAAACTTTACACTTGGCACAATGCAGTCAGGCAAGTACTGTTCTCCTGGCAACCGGCAAACCCAGACTCATCCATCGGATTGCCAGACAGAGAAACATGATTCGTCACTCCAGAGAACATGTCTCCACTGCTCTAGAGTCCAGTGGCGGTGTGCTTTACACCACTGCATCCGACGCTTTGCAGTGCACTAGGTGATGTAAGGCTTGGGTGCAGCTGCTCAGCCATGTAAACCCATTCCATGAAGTTCTCAACCCACTGTTCTTGAGCTAATCTGAAGGCTACACAAAGTTTGGAGGTCTGTAGCTATTGGCTCTGCAGACAGTTTGCCGCTTCATCTAATGCGGTGTGTGGCTGAGGGGCTAGGACACTGTGAATGGAAGGTTGCTGGATCAGATCCTGCGGTTGGTCAAGTGATTATCTGACCTTGCTCTCGCAATTGTATGTCACGTTGGGTCAAAGCATTTGCTAAGTAAATAAATGTAACTTCGTCACTTTCAGATTTAGATTTTTCAGCAGTCAGAGCCCAGTCACTGCTTGTTAAACTTCCTATTGTGACACA
This sequence comes from Mormyrops boulengeri, assembly GCA_026781065.1. Taxonomy (NCBI): domain Eukaryota; kingdom Metazoa; phylum Chordata; class Actinopteri; order Osteoglossiformes; family Mormyridae; genus Mormyrops; species Mormyrops boulengeri. Next base: position 7,517,235 of record JAODLD010000124.1, read on the forward strand.
GTTTAATACCAGCCTAGCTATTAATGAACTTATGCCTACAAGGCCACTTGGTTTGTAATTCCCCGCCCCCCCACAACCCTTGCTAAATTACATTATAGGCCCATTGGACACCGGTTTAGGTTGCTGTGTCGTTTGTGTCCTTGTCAACGTCAAACTAAAAAGAAACCAAGGTGTCACATGCAACCTCACACTGCCATGTCACTCTACTTTAATGCAGTGGATTCAGTAATACCAGCTCATAATAACAGCATACGCTTCAGGACACAGGGTCCAGAGTCCTGGGTGGAGGTGACTGAGGCCCCGAGGACGCGACCTCCCCCCAAAATCGAGTTTGGCGGAGGGGCCCAAGACTGCGGGGCTGCATTATGGTCACATCATGATTGTGTCGGCCAGAAAGTTATGAGGTCAGCTGCTGAAAGAGGGCTTGCAGTTGGGCGGGCCAGGCAGTCCTAATTCAGATTCACTACTCAGGTTTCCCCCTGAACTTGAGTCGGCCGCCAGACTCTCCACCTGCAGGTCCATGTTAAATTATTTCTCTGCCACCCCCTGCCCCCCCCACCTCCAGTGGGCAAAGCACCTGTGGGAGACTGCTGTGTCTCACCTCCTTTCGGGCAGATTTTCGGGTGATGGGAGGCAGTGGGACAATTGTGAGACTGTCCTGCTGGGGCTGTGTGAATCCCCAGCACACACACACACACACACACACACACACATACACACACACACACACACACACATACACACACACACACATACACACACACACACACACACACACATACACACACACACACACATACACACACACACACACACACATACACACACACACACATATACACACAAACCAGTACTCATATCTTTGTGGGAACCGTCCAATCACTTCTATGGGCAAAACCCTAATCCCAACATGACGACCTTAACCCCCACCCAGCCCTAACCTTAACCACAAGGAACCAAACAAAATACAAGACTTTTGGCATTTTTACTTTTTTAGTTGCAGTCACAGTTTTCTATAAAGTTGAATTTCCCCTTGTGGGGATTGAAAAAATGATTCCAACAACGTCAAAATAACAGGATTTTATCACATTCTGGGGACATTTGGCAAAGGTGCATGAGGTGGACTGGAAGGTGCAGTGATAGATTTCGGTATTATGAACATGCAAGAACAGATTTTTGTTACTGGACATGTGTCTTTGCGAGGAGGACTGAGGAAGGCAAGGGAGGGGGAACATGCACATCTTTCTCTGCCTGGGAAAATAAAACTAGTCGAATCCCCCCCCCCCCCCCAAAAAAAAGTCACAGTGCTGAATAAAATACTTTGATGCAGTGACAGAGACTCTGAATGGTGGATAGAGGGACGGGCGACGGTGGGATAATGCTGGGGCGGGGTACGAGCATGTCAGCCTTTGGCGGGGGGGGGGGTCTGCAGGCGCACGCACAAAGGACAGGGTGGGGCTGGCCTTTTGCAGCCCTTCACACTCCCCCATTCACCGCCTGTGGTGGCGGCCCGGCAGACAAGGCCTGCATCAGTGGTGCATCACGGGCAGAGCCTGGAGGACAGGTGTACGCAGTCCACAGCTCTGGTGGGTGGATACCGCCAGGGCATTTCTATGCATTTGTGAGTCGCTGCCAAAGACTTGGGTCACACCGCCGGTCCAAAGGAACAAAGGGCTAGAGGCCAAGTGCCCCCCGGGGGGCCATTAGGGGCACCACGTGTACGGTCATCTCTGTCCCACCAGAACCAATAGTTCATAAGGGATGGTTTGTCTTCAATGGGATGAAGCCGTGAACTATTTTTAGAGATTTCCTCCGGTCCCTAATGGATTGATGCCCCTTTCAACCCTTTGTTATACAAACCAGGAAGTTTTGTTCCTCTGGAAGCACGTTGCCCTGCTGCTGTCTGTCAGCACTTCAAAGTCAGATGAAAATGAAACCTTTGTAAGTCTTTCAGGCTGGACAGGATTGATTTGGTAATGACAAGAATCACGAGACAGCTGTTTACATGGGTTGTAAAAACTTACAGCTAGTCGATTTTTAGTTCCAAAGCAATTATATTTTTCACTCCTTTATACTGCTGGATATTTTCCTGCAAGTCAGATTAGTTGCTCTGGTTTTACTGCTGCAGCTGAGCTAGGAAACTTTGTCCTTGACTGCTACTAACTGCTGTCAGTCATCCCGACTCAAGAGGAATTACATTTCTCAATATTATATGTTTAAGATAGGCCTTTTAAATGTTTGTAGGATTTCATAAACTCAACTACATCACTGTATTTTGTGAAATTTCGTTTTGTTTCGACCCTCAGGGCCACCGCACTCAATAATGTTATTTGATTCTTAACTGGAATACATTGCAAATCACTGGCTGAAGCTTACCAATAAAAACAAAAGCCATGTGGCAACAATCACCGTACGAAAACAAAACCCATGATGTGGAGGTGAAGACATGGAAATTTGAAGCGATTGGTTGACCAATAAAGAGTAATCACTCCACATTTCAGCACTTACACTACAGTGACAGCTTTTTATCTCCTTAACTTGAAGTTGACCAGCCCTGACAAGTCACTGGAACCAACGGTGCACCACAGTACCCACAATGCACCATTCCCTCCTCAATAATCGACAATACCTAGGGCCCCTCAGTGACCTCTCCAGGTAATTACTTCCGGGGCAGGTTTCAGTGTAGCCAATCAGAGGGCTCCTTCACTCTGACTGCCCATGTTTGCATACGAGCCAGCACAGTTGGCTTGACTCTCACAAACATGGTGCTGGTTGAAGGAGACCATTGACTGTCATGGTAACCGAGCATGGCACGACTAAGATTTACTTCCAGCCTGCTTTTTTCCCCCTTACATTTGGATTATTTACAATAATTCAAGGTCTTGCCCACAATCCCCCAATAGCAGTCGGGCTAAAAAACAATGTCTCTGGAGAAAATATACCGGAAACAAAGTCACTTCTCATATCACACCCCCCAAACGTCTAGCCCCCTCCAGATCTGGCTGCTTTCTGCTTCCACTGGAGACCCATCTGACTGGGCTGGCCCAAATTTCCCCCTGGTCCCTTGCCCAGGATTAATGCACCCTCTCCTGGTACTCCTGGGCTCTTTTCAGTCCCCTTGGCTGCATTTTCACTGCCGGCCCCCCCGCGCGCGCGCGCCGCCGCGGGCGGGGGCGGCGGCGGGGGGGGGCGGGCGGGGGGGGGGGGG
>JAODLD010000124.1:7520451-7541916 GCA_026781065.1 Mormyrops boulengeri
ATAAGTCTTGATAGCTGTGAAACATAACTCAGGAGTGCTGCTTTCAGTTTTTTTTTCTCCATTTTATTATTTATTTTTTTTGCAAACCAGAGGCTAAGGGATGCAGTCTCCCCCAAGCTGCACTAGGACTCCAGTTGGGGTCGACCCCCGGTCCTGAGACCAGGGAGATCTTGTGCTGCAAACGAAGGTGGCCAATCAGCTGAGCCAGAATCCGTGGTGAACATTCCGCAGATGGAACCTGCAATGCTACAAATTAAGGCAGGGATACGGAATGTGGCGATCCATGGAAAGGTAACCAAAAAACAACATGGCTTCCTCTCATGGGCTGAGGCTTTGACTAGACGACATGAGGGAAATATTTTGAACATGGGTGAGGGGGCTAAATGTAGATGCCGAGTCTTGGATTAATTACCCAAGGAACTTTTTCGGGGGTTTAAGAGCTCTGCAGGATTGAGGAAGATGTTTTCTTATGGAGTTTTCCACAGGGATAAGTTTGCAGGCATCTTTGATGGTTGACCCAAGGTGACCTCCATGGCCAGGCTGGCCCAGGTCCCCCAGCCCCCGCCCTGCTTCTCATCAGTGCCAATCCCTTGGTCACCATGAAGTATGTGAGAACTTTTGGGCCGTCTTGAGCAACCTCACCTTGGGCCATTTCCTAATGTCTTAGCGGCAAATTGCTACGAAACTTTGTTTTCACGCCAACAGCTTCTAATATTTATATAATATTGATTTTTAAAAAGCAATGGAATAACAGTAGAGGTTCAATAGTAGCAGAAAACGAAGGTCAGCCACGGTGTTCATCGTGGTGTGATTAATGTCAATACCATACTTGCCAAAGCAATATGAAGACGCTTCATCTTCCAGTAACCAAACAAGAACTCCAGCCACAGGCAGGGAACTCCTGGACAGCTATAGAAAGTTCCAGCACATATGAACAGAATAATATGTAAAGCAATACGAGTAATGAGTTCTGAGTTTCCCTAATGGTTCGGAATGGGCCACCATCTCCGTAATGACGTGCGAGGTTCAGCTGAGCCAGTGTTGATCCTGTCTGGATGTACTCCATGTTATGAATAGTCTTTTTGGCTTGGAGTCCGCCCGGTGACTTAACAAGTCCATAGCGACGATCATGTGGATGCGTCAACCAATTAAATTGTTAGTATCTCATTTTGTCTTTTGATCCCCCTGTCTGAGTGGTTTGTTTTTAGCTCCGCGTGCTCATCTGCGGGCTGGCAGACTCTGTCAACCAGACATTGCGTTTTTTTTCCCCCCTTCCGAGAAGGTCTTCTGTCGCCTGGATTTGGTTGGAAGCGCGGCAAGATCTGCAGGAAAACAAGCGAGATCGGTGACAGCTGTTAAATCCCAGTTTATTTCCAAGAGGTCTCAGGCTTGTCAAGAAGCCCAAGATCGCCGACGGCCCGTTCCCACGTCGCCGAGATCCATGCCTTGACAAACGTTGGGTGCATTATCTCTGTGCACATCAGCCGAGGGATCTGTGCCGTGTGGAGGGTCACTCTGTGCATGTCCAGTAAAAGTGTTTTGAGAAGATATCCCCGGCAAAAACAGATTGTTGCTATACAATATTTTTTGGATTTCGTTTGATCTTTGTTTGCATTTGTTTTAAGGTTTGTTTATCAGTTAAAGCAGCTTTTGAGTGCTGTTTCAATGGGATTATACAGGAGTAACTGCAGTGTCTGTGGAGAAAATGCGACTGTGTGTGCATGCGTGTTATCTTTCCCATCACCCATATGGTCGATATGTTTAGGGCAAAGCGTGTTTAAGTTGTTCTTCACGTTTCACACACTTACTTTTTGACACTTACTACTTGATTTTATTTTACATCCAAAACATGCTGCTAAACTATATGACATTACTTTTATAAAGGTAGTTTAAACATCCATCCATCCATCCATCCATCCATCCATTTTCCATATCACTTACCCAATAAAAGCCTGGAGTCTATCCCAAGAAGCACAGGGCACAAGGCAGGGGACACCCTGGATGTGGTGCCAGTTCCCAGTTTGGGTATTACTTATTTGTTAATCATTTAGTGGGCACAGTGGTCATCTTAATAGTGCCCAAAAGTGGGGCAAAACGGAAACAACATGGTACAAAAGTGGCTGGTAGAGGCCATTTAAAAACACATGTAGGCTTCAGCGATCACTGAACAGTAATGAATGTGGCCTTATCACCAAAACATGACATTCATAAGAGTTTGTCTGGTATAATAAATCCTGTAAATGCCACAGTAGGATCACTTTGCGGTTGAGTGTGTTATTTCCGAGCAGAGTTTACAGTGGCCTGGTTGTGTTTGTGACTCTAACGAGAGTCTGAGGCCTCCTTTGGGAATCAGGTACTGGGCTGTGTGAGAGTCTGGCCTTCCTGACTCAGATGACGGTCCTCATCCTAGTTAGAAATATCCCTATGCACTGGGCTCGTACCCCCATGCTCTTTTTAAACATTCAGCTATACTATTCCTTCTACTTTCTTGACATCCATCCATCCATTGATTGGTAATCCTGGGGCACAGGACACATAGCTGAGGTATATCCCATGCAGCGCTTCTTGTTTTCAGGGGCTGGCTCAGTGGGCTAAGGCTCTGTGCCTGTGATCTGAAGCTTGCCAGTTCAAGCCCCAGCCTTTACAGAACAGTCACATGTCTGTGGGTCCTTAAGCAAGGCCCTTGAAGTCCTTGTACTCATGCAAATGGAAAAAAAAGGACTATCATTCAGAGATAGGGTGCTAGGCCCTACAGGCCCCATACACTCTCACGCACCATGCGAAATTCAGAGACGTCAGTTATCCTAATGACATGCCTTTGGACAGAGGGAGGAGACTGGACCTCTTGAAATGAAATAACATGCAAGCTCAACACACAGAGGTCACATTTGATCCCCCCCTCCCCCCCACCATGGATGTGCAAGGCCATTCTAGGTAACGGCCATGCAAAATTAAAAAATGAAAACATTACTGGGTGTGGTATCATACACCCTGATTTGCATAGATTTTCCACAAGGTTTACAGCTATCTACATGACACTGGCAGATGCAAACACAGGTGAACAGAGTGCGTGAATATACCGTGTGTGGTTCTACGCTTGCGTGTGCGAGAATCTCACACACACCACAACACTGTGCCTGTCTGTGGACTACTTTGTGTGCACGTGTGTTTATCAGCAGTGCATCGGTGTTGGATGTCTATGCGTGACTGTTTATGTAAGTGTAGTTACAGGCATGTGTTTGTTCTTGTGTGTGTGTCCCTCCAATTTGCTGCCTACCCAGACACAATGACCTGCATAAACAGTCGCCCCAGGCCCAGCCCTCCGGGGAGCACCAGCAGCCACCTGCACCGGGACAGGTGCCCCTCCCTACAGCTGCCATACCCCGCCAGGCTGCATCTGCCTGTCATCCATCCATCTCCGCCTCCGTGCCGGACCGCCGTCTCTCTGTGCGCTATAGTCCGCCAGCTGCATCGCTGCTTTCGCCTATACCGGCACGAAACTACCCACGAAATCTCAAATCCATATTTCCAGCTCATTTTGCATAAAATATCGGTGTGCCGCGGTCGTCTGCTAAAGTGTCATTTGTAAGGCGTTACACCTGGAAAATTGCTGTAATATTTCACTGCGTGCGGCGATTATATCCTTAGCTGCGGCGCTCATAATAATGTGTCGGTGGTGAGAGACACCTAAATCACAGCAGTTTGGAAATCGCGTAGGAAAATAGGGGCCGAGTCTGCAGTGACACATCAGTGTTAATATACCATGTGTTCGTACTGTTTAAACTGTTATGTTGGTTGGTATTGAAACACGCTGTCAGATAGCTGTTACCCATCGTTTTCCGTGCACACCACACCATCCAAACTTTTATCTTTTTTTTTTTTTTTTAATTACACCGAAACTTCTCCATCACCAAACTAGTTACAAGACTGCATTGGCTTATGATCCAAATGTATTGTAAAAAAAAAAAATAATGAAATTTACTAATTAGTTTACACAAACATTTCTGCGTGAAACATGTACTTGCATTTTATTTGGTATATTTTAAATTATTATATTAAATCCTATTATTATTAGGCCTATATTAAATTCTATTATATTACGGTCTAATAGAATATATGCCTGGTGCAATTTTCCTGTTTTATGTAATACTCTTTGTAAAATTATGCTAACAGGCACGCTTTTATCGTTTTAACTGACAAAATTTACCAACATAATCTGAGTTCTTGGTTGGAATCTTCGGCCTTCGAAATTAGGCTACTTTTTCCTCAAACTTTTTAATGTGTTTTTTTTCTAATGACGTATCATTCTCTGCACTTTCTAAGGCAATCTGCAATCTGATTTCTATCCTTCTAAAAGTAATTAAATTATACTTGCTTTTCAGGTATCACAGCCAAATTTTGCATCGTAAATAGTGGCAATTTCTTAGGACATTTCTTATGTCAGTGTGCGACGTGGTTAAAGAATTTTAAGAATCGCATTTTTTTTTTTTGGCTTTTTGTTAATGTCGTAGCTTGTATGTGTGTCTCTGTGTGTGTCTATATAAATATATACACGTTTGTGGCTGTCACAACAACTGTGCTGTCGGATTTTATGGCAGAATATTAAAAATGATTTCTAAATACAATCACTTCAACCTAAAAAAGATGTAGGCCTTCGGCATATGCAATGAACTGTTTACCATTTCTATGAACAAAAAATTCGTTTAGTCAATATTTAATTGCATTTAACAATGACTACTTATCCCATATCTATGTTTTTAAACTATCAGTCGCGTGGAAAAAAAACATTCTCATTGACGCTTTCGAGCCAAATCGAAGTTAAATGTATTTTCAGATATGAATAATGGAAATAATTCAAAATCTATATATGGGGGCTACATCTATGCAGACTTTAGCTGGAAAATATATTAAAATATCTGCTTCTCTTAATTGTATTGGCTCCTCGGTTTAATTCGCCTAGTGAATTTGAGACTGCGGTTAAATAATGATTTCTGGCGTTTTAAAATTGACAGGGTTGCTGTGAGTTAAATGGAGACTGGAAAGTAACCTCGGAGCCCCGGCGGAATTAATCCCCGAGCTGATTTCACTGACAGTGCTGAAACGTACATTTCTCTACACGGCTGCGCAACAGCGTTATCGCCATGCCACAAGAGATGGGCAGCCTGGTGAAGGAGGCGTCGGCGCCCCGATCTCCACTGTTTGGGAATCCTGGGGGCTGAGATCCCACCGGCCTCGACCCCCTTCCCAAGAATGAAGCGTCCGTCCACTTGGGAATGTCAATAACCCGAAATCCAGCCAGAACTCCTCCCAGAAACCGATCGAGTTATTCTCAAAAGGCGATTAGGCTTACTGCTTTGAAGGTAAAATAAGGTTAAAAATCTTAATACCTAATGTTTAATGTAATAAATCTCGGTGACCCCGAAAGCTATTGCTGTCAAATTATTTCCCGTCGAAAATTGGTAATTGTAGGCTATAGACTATTTTATTTCCGACTTCAGCCAGAACTCCGATTTTCCTTCTTTTAAGACCGCCGAGGAGGCTTTTCTTCCAGCACCCAGAAACACCTGCCAAATTAGTATGTGTTTAATGCTCATTAATTTAAAAAGTGATGATTAGGTGTAGGCCTATTGTCATTACGGGCTATAACATTTAAATGTGTAGGCCACGTTAAATGTGCTTTTCCCCATTTTGATTTGCTTAATTATTGCACCAGTGGAAGACAAAGGGTTTTCTGGAAAAGGAGTCAAGCTTTACTAAATGTGTGCTCGCCATTAGTTGAGTTGTCTTAAAGTGCACGCAGCGAAGGGGCTACTGGTGGAAATCCTCTCTTGCTGTTTAATAGCGTCCCCTAGGAGCGAGTATGGGTACTGCAGAGTATGCATTTCGTCTGAAAGCGGCCAGCGAAAATGGGGAAATTAAGTGATGGTATTTTGGTAGTATTTTTCTTTTCAGTGCATGGCTATAATTTGTGACTATGCCATTCAATGTTTCCTTTATTTCTTTGTTTTTAATGGCTGATATATACGAAACATACGATGTTCGAATAAATTGCGGCATGTGTTGTAGGCTATATATTTGTTTGCGTTTAATACCCGTCATTTAAAAGTTTTTTCCCCTCTTTTTTGCTGTACATCTGATCCATGTGAACACGCAGCGCGTTTCTACTCCACGGCGAACTGAGCGGCGTCGTTTTTGCGTAGGCCTAAGTGTAAGCACAACGCAAAGCTAAAGTATAATATTTGAAAATTAAGTTGTCAGGTAGGTAATAAGTTATGCTTTCGCCGAGGTATTTTTGTTACTTCTTTCTCCTTTCTAATCCTCCTCCGCCTCGCAAAGGTGGGAATCACCTGCAACTTTGACATTTGTCAGCAACACCGGGATCTTATCCGATGATAATATCAGTAATCGTCAACATGTTCTGTCATTAACTCCTGACAGCGTTAGTGACAGTATAAGAAAAGCCCCTGTGAAACAGCAGCTTTACCTACCGTGCTGTAAAGATCTCAGTGACTAAATCTATCACTGAGCACTGCGGACGCCACAGATCTACTCATGAGAATAGTAGGTTAATTATCCCTGTGCTATTTAAATTATTCACACAAAGTGAATATGCCCAGAAATACGACGTCGACTTTTCTGTAGTTTTAAGTGTAAGTGACACTTAAATACACAATGTCGACCCGAAGGTCAAACGTGACTCGTCAAAACATTAACCCGTCACATGCGATTTCGACTCAAAGCATCGTACAGTACTTTGATTCATAACCTAAATGAATGGCAGATATTTCCCAATCGCATATACTGCATGTTGTTCGTCGGCTTTTCTTATTTGATCTTCCACAACACATTCTTTAAAAACACCAATAGAAGCACTCTTAAATTTCTGCGCGTTCGTTAATTTATTATTTCATAATAAACCAGACGTGATGTACAATTTTTAGAGAATTACAATATAAAATGACAATATGAATTGCAATGTAAAATAGCGCAATTTAAAACTACTGTATGTACCTTTAGTCTGACGTGTTCTACCACATTTGATGTATATCGGGACTTTTAACGTCAGCTATTATAATTTAATTAGAATAATTAATGACGTGTTGCACTGTAGCTACTGGGCTTCACATCTTCAATAAATCTTAAAATACCATTATACCCTAAAGCGAGGTATTTTCTTGTATTGTTCTCCATATTTAAGAACCAAAAAAAAAATCTATGATATTTTCCTTTAGGTGGGATAAGGGGCTTCATTCAATCAAATGGGAATCACAAGAAGCCCCCCACCCCTCACGTAACCGGGGGTAACCCTTGGCATCCAGGGGCCTGGTCTGCAACCAAGAGGCTTTACTTCTGATTTGTCTGCCCCCTGGTGACCAGCCGCCTGCTCCGGCCCCGTACTCTGCGGCCCTCACGGCCCTGCAGGTAGTGAGTGTGGGACCCGGGGCCGGACATTACGGTCCAGGATTAATCTGTGCAGCCTGACCTTCTAAAAACATCTCGCAGCCCCCATAAAAACTGCCACCGCCGAAACCGGTTTAATCACCACACACCTGAGTCACGGACCCTGACATTGGTATACCTCCCTCAGCAGAAGTTTTTATCCAGCATGTAAAATTTTGATCATTCAATTGAGATAAATTGAAATGGTGTAAATTATTATTTTTCCTAAAATGAAATAACTCAGGTTATTCATTATGAGGTTTCCCTGGAAACAATCCCCCAAAAATTCTGTAGTGCAAATGGGACAATTAAAGATTTATTTGCGCATTTCACATGGTAATGAAATAGCTGTCATTCCTGGTGCCCGACACGCCGTACGCAGCACGCAAATCGGCTCACTTGCCCTCTTGCTTGTTCTCTGCTCTGACCCGTGTCCCGGGAACGATGCCTCAGCGCCAGGCCGCGTGATTTAAAGCGCCATAAACGGAGACGTACAGCACCGGGGGTTCCTTCCTCCAGACAATGAGCTGGAGGAATGGAGGAGAGGCGAAATTCCCGGCCCAGCTGTAGGCCTTGACGGATCCCCACGCTAAATTCCTCCGGTCGGCCTGGGGAGGCCCTGAGGGCTGGGGGGCACTGCTGGGGTGTAGTGTGGGGGTTTCGGTCAGCCTGTCTGGGGCCTGGATTAAATGAGTATGATGGCGCCCCCCACCTCTAGACTTCCAACGATCATCTTGGTCAACTGGAATTTTAAGTGACCCCCCCACACAGCTTGCCTGGAACTCCTGTCTCACCCCCCTCATTCCAGTGGTAATTCGAAAATTACCGTGGATATATTGTGTCTCTTACACAGGGAGTGGGCAGCATGAGTTGTCCTCTTTCTTGGGTCATCAAAGGGGGACAGCGCAGCCTCATAGAGTGCACTGGGCTGGGGGGGGGACAAGCCACCCCCCCCCTCCAATGCTGTTTGGGGTTAAACCAATCCTAACTTGTTTTGAGAAAGAAGAGACATGAACACAGACATCCCCAGGCAAGAGGTGGCCAGGTCAACCCCCCCCATTACAGGAGCATGAATTCCTTTGATATGAAAAGGACTCTGCTTCTCATTTTTGCTGAGTCTGAGTTTTTCCATTTTTTTGTGAAATAAGCTGAAAACATACATTCCTGCCGTTGTATTTTAAGTTGTGCACATTTGGTTTAAACAGTGGCTTTCTTCAATAAAGATAGTATTTGTGCGTTCCTGCATTCTTGAAACAGCATGACCTTTTACTGGCTATGTATGGGTTTTCAGGTGAGGCCAACGGGCCGGTCCTATTAAGAACAGTGAGCCGTTAGACAGATTGATTTCACCTCTAGAGCTCAGCTGATTCGCGGCAACCGGGTTCTTCCGTCCATAGAGACTGGGACCTGTCTCGAAGGAAACGGACTTGAGATCAGGATGATTTCGCAGGTGGGGCCAGTGCCGTTGTGCCGCTGAGAAACTATCTTTCAGAGTTGTCTCAGAAACGAAATCGAGCTGTATAAACGGATAAGACGCATGCAGTAAGCATTTTATCGAGCAGTCTCCAAATCCACTGAATTCTATTTATCTGTAAGTGACATGCACCAGCAGTGTCATGTGTCACAGTACGACACAGGACAGAAATATGGCTCCTGGGTATTTACTTTGGCCAATGGTCTAGCGTGGCTGCTTCACGTAAGACCTTCCGCATTTACATTTATCTCCCAATCAGAATCCCGTGCTGAGGTTCTCCCAGGGTACAACAGAAGATCTGTTCCAGGGACTGTAACCCACAACATTTCACAGGTCACAGATTCGTTATGCACTGCACAGTGTGCAGTTGTCCTGGCTTTGCAGTGCACAAGAACGGAGAACTTGATTAAAGATTTACCTTAGGTTGCACAGAAGGGGAACACCTTTGTACTGCCCTCTGAAGAGCTCTTGACAACTGAATATTATCAGTGGCTGGGAGAGACTCTAACAAGGGGGGTACTTTGTCTGGGCCGTGGCAGGTGGGGGTAGGAGTGTGATGTGTGGACCTCAGTAAGGGACACTTTGATCTGCCCAAGAAATGTTCATCGGGGTGTGACTCAGACCTGACTTTTTTATGATATAACACATCACGTTCCCGTAACCCCCAACCACAAAGGCAAATGACTGCTCCAGTCCACGTCATGATGTTACACTGCTTGCCTCTGGATTGAACAAAATGTTTTTCTTTTCTTTTGTGAGGCATGTCTTCATTAAATGAACAGGGATGGGGAGGAGGGGGGTGGAGAAGAGACCAGGGCCCACTCTAGTCAGCGTGCCTGAGGTTTCGTTGCGTCCTGGCAGGACATGTAGACTTTAAAGGGGTCGTTGGGCCATGAGGATCAGAGACAGGAGGCAGAACCGCTCAGCTGGTCACGGAGACAGATGTTAAGCTTGAGGAGGAGAATGTGATCAACTCAAATCAGGGCTGGGGTTTGGCTGGGGGGTCAGTGCAAAGAGGTTCAATAGGACTGGTGCCACTGAGTGTGTCCTTTTCAAGTAAGCACTGCCCTTTGGTCTCCACACTTCTTCCTCCTTGCTTCAGCACTGCTCCAATGGAACGCCCCCCCCCCCCCCACGTCTTTGACAAACGTCCTTGACCAAATTGTATCCTGGGGAATGATAAGGTTCTATTAAATTTCTGATCAAGATCATTTACTGTTTCATTTCCCCCCTTCTGCACGCCTTTCCGGAAAGAGTCTTCAGCTCGGCGCTCAGAAGCACGACTGAGCCAAGTATATTCTTATAATCTAAAAAGACAGAAGAAACCAGAAAGCAGAGTGGTGCTGAGATATGCAGGGATGTCAGAGAGATGGCCCGTGGCCAGAGCGAAGTGACATGCTGGACCCTGACACAGCTGCGGGTACCTGTGCGTCCGGGTTATTGCACTTTGAGTTGTGCCGTTTCTCTCCTCATGCCAGCATGTACTGAAAACTCTCCAGGTGGCTCCTCTGCACTACAACTTTAATTAAAGAGGATTAATTAAAAAAAAAAAAAAAACGTTTGATTTATTAAGTGTCTCTAGACAACCGTTAATTATTTACAGACTTTGAACCTTAATCTAACACGATGGTTTCTAATCCCATTAGGGGTAACGGCATGTGTCATATCATACGCATAGAAATTTACCGTATTGAGTCTCCACACACACAGCCAACTTTACTCAGATCGTTTGGATGATTTCATTTATCTTGGCTGCTAATTTGCTCCAGAGCGGTCCGGCGCTGTTCCAAAAAATGTACAGTAAGCTGTCAGACGGCGGGCTGGTGTATGGGTGGTGAGGCGGGTTTACGGATGGGATCAGGGACTTCAAAGGCTGGGCGATGCAGGTTAGATAGGCGATCACCGTGGAAATGGCAACCAGTGGTGCTCCAACCCTGTTAGGAACAGTGTCCCTACCTTACTTGTAAAATGCGATAACTGAAAACTTTAGGAGGGAATATTATAGCAATGCAACATGTATGTTTTTAAAGTGCTATTTGCCTCAATTCTACGTCACGTCGGACTTAAGCACCTGCTAAATGCTAAGGTGAATCGTATCTCTTTATGTTACACTTTGTGAATTTCTCTCTCTTCATATGCTAACTGCCAGCTCACTACAGGATAATGAGGCACTAGAGGTTATCCTGGAAAGCAAGGCCTCGCACCTGCGGGGTTGTGGGTTTGAATCCCCCTTCACCCAGTGCGTGTGCAGTTTGTATGTTCTCACTGTGTTGCATTGGTTCTAAATTGCCCATAGAGTGTGAGTGTGTTTAAGATTATTAGTGCAATTCATTAGACCTATTTTTTTATTGTATATTATAATATTATTAAGCTCATCTTTTAATATTGTTAAAAGCTTCATACCTAATGGTTCAGGTATAACAGAGAGAATCTAAGGGTTACTGTATGTGCATAGCGTAGGCAAACAGTCATTAGTGCTGTTTTTGGTTCACTACTGATATGAGGGGTTGCAAATATTTTAGCAATTGATCTCTTTTGCACGGATATGCCACTTGCTTCATTTAGACATTCGAGAAGAAAGTTCTATAAAGACAAATACATATAATATTTAAGTGTCACTTTTTTAATTGTTAAATTGATTAAAGTGGACTTGGTATCTGAAACATATTAAGGTCAACGTGTAATATCAAAGTCAATTTTTTAATCAGTGGCTTTGCCATGTGCCCGCAAAAGGATGCTGTCATGGCATTGTGAGGATGTCAGGTTCAGGCCTTACCTATTGATTGGTTTATTATTAGGTGGGGAGAGGAGTTTCATGAAAAAGGCAGAGCCATAAAGCGCTCGGCGATGGAGCGAAGATATAAGAAAGATGGGAAAAATTGTACTGACAGCCCTGAAGGATGATAAGGGCGGAGAAGGAGTGGGGAAGTTTCAGGATTCGTTCACAGCTATTGATTTATTGAACTGTAACCTGCTGCAAATCCATCTTTCGCGGACGTCTTAAAACAATGATTAAATTGATCATATTGATTGCATCTTGCGTCTTAAGTGTTTAAGACTGTAAGCCGGGGAAGTCATTCGGCAAGATATATATGCTAAACGAGGCAAATGAGAAACGTCTAACAATGATAAGTCTAACGTAGTTAAATAATAATCATTATAATGCAGCCTTGTTTGGTGGGTGTTTCATTAATATTTAGACAACTGGTTTCCTATAACAAGTTTGGGTGAAGGTAAAACAGATTAATTTACTGACTGATAGGCGATTAAATTTCTTTAATTACTTGGGTACGTTATTGAAGATACATATTTTTCTGAAAGCCACACTAAAATGTCTGCACTTCAGGAGAGCTCAGCCCCCTACAGACACAGCATGCCCTCCTCCTCCACTTGTTTTTCTCCTTTAACCCCTTTCGCTACCAAGGCTGGTTTAGGAAATATACCCAAATAGACCTATAACGAATGCGTAAGATAAGTTTAACTAAAGTGACCCATGGAGAAGTTTCTGAGTTAGCAAGGTAGTAAATTCAGAAGGTGGTGCAGGTAAAATGTTAACGCAAAATGTTAAAGGTTAACGACGAAAAGCAAAAGCTGTTTATGGTGGGAGGAAAACTGGCAATATTGCTTTTCACAAGCAACCAAAATGTGAGTAAAGGGAAAAGTTCTTTTTTTATCCATGTAGGAGTCGGGCGTTTCAAATGTGGAGACTAATGGTATTCATTGCCTGCAGGTTTGGTTGAAGCTGTTAACCAGCCAAACGATTACATGCAGCTTCCTAACCCACGCTTATGATAGTGATTTATAGTTTTGACCCGGTCATACAATCTGGGTGTTTTAGCTGTTGTGATGAAGTTTGAGTGCCTTTCGGAAGGATGCCGGAGCAAGCTTTGAAGCGTCAGCCTTCAGGACACACTTTGTGTTTTATGTTTTCATATCTAGAAAGAAAAAAAAAACTACAAGCAATGTTAGTCACGAAAGGAGCCCACATGCCTGCCGCTGTCCTTAAGAACGTGGGCCTGTGCGTACATCTGTCTGACTCCTACCCAGAGGGACTGACTCTTATTTATTTACTTAGCAAATTTTCCTTTCAGGTGCCTTTATCCCAGGCTAGTAGCCCAGCTTACGTTTGTAGACAGTACTTCATTATGACTGAGGATTTTTGCATTACGATCCTTTCTTAAGCACAGCAAAGGGGCTCAAACCTGACAATTTCAGTTGTCTTAACTAGCGTTTCAACTTAGTGCCTCTGAATCTTTGCCGTTTAAAATCCCCCTGATACACGAGAGCTACTCATTGCTATGGGACAGTCCTGTGTAGTTAAGTTCAGTTCATATTGTTACACACTTAGCCCCAGCACACACACCTTACTGTTTTACCTGATTACACTCCTACTCCCTAGAGTCCTGGTTGGACCTTCTCTGCCACTTTTCTCCTTGTCTTCTCCGCTCATCCGTGGTAGACAGAACCTTGAAGTTGAGCCTGAAACCTTCAAGATGATACAAGCTGCAGGAAGAAAGGACACGTCAATCAAATTATGATTATGACATTTAGTCATTCCAAGGGTAATTGACTTTATGGGTTATTTCATTCCTTCCCTGCAGTTGAGATTCCCAGTGAAGCAGTGCGGAGGAACCACTGGAACGTGTGATGTGTAGGATAAAGGATTCCCCTTTGGACGGGCGCGTACCGTCAGCCTTGCCCTGAAACCG
Source organism: Mormyrops boulengeri (assembly GCA_026781065.1). Taxonomy (NCBI): domain Eukaryota; kingdom Metazoa; phylum Chordata; class Actinopteri; order Osteoglossiformes; family Mormyridae; genus Mormyrops; species Mormyrops boulengeri. Next base: position 7,534,075 of record JAODLD010000124.1, read on the forward strand.
CAGCTTTCACTATGACTTTTACCAGCACGCTTCATTTAACATACAAACATATATGTGCTTTGGTACTTCCCCGTCCAGCTGTATTGCTCGCTGACTGCGCAATAACTTTTAGACGTTACCATAAAATTTGCATTCGTACCATTACATTCAATTGTCGACGTCAACTCTGATAATCTGATGTATTTAAAAATCGTTGTGACCATTGCAGGATATTTTTTGAGTCCAAACCTGTCTGTGCAAAATGCCTGCAGTGGAAAATATCAGAGAATGGAAACCGTAATTAATTCTAATTATTTGCTAATTAATTCACTGGGCATGTGTATAACATTTTGTTAGAGTTGAATTAGCTTTAGATAGTCAGTTATGAAATGAAAGCCACTAATCAGGATTCTTTTTATTTATGCACTGTGGGCATCAAAGCAGGCAGCTCTCTTCATGTGGTGGTACAGAATCACGCTGAGCGTTTTCGCAAGGCTCTGGGATGGGCATGTGGAGAAGACACGGTTTGCATTCTGACTGGTGAAATCCGTTTCTGTTCTCAGACAGGCCAGGCTGGGAGAATCCTCCAAGTGCTGTCCAGGGCCCGGAAATCCAGCCTAAAGATTCCCTAGACGATAAGCTCAGTCTATTGGGCTTCCCGGGAATCTGCTTGAAGCCAAACACAGCTCTTATTAAAATATTAAATACACGTTGCCTTTGGACATTTTGAAAGGTTTTCCTGGATAGTGATTCCATTGAAAGATGAAATAAGGGTAGGAGGACATAGCGCCACCTGTCTAAACAGGGAGGGTTTAGCGTGTCTGTCTGGCTGAGCCCCCCCGAATCCACATTTTTGAATGCATGGAACTGTCACAGAAATATAGACATTTCATACTGTATTCTGTAGTAGTAATAGTAATTGACTGGATGATTCCAGGACAAGGCAGACGCCTCGCAGCTTGTCTGAATTCTTGGAGGTTTTGGAGCAGGAATGATAGGATCTACAGCGTACCCTGGACTTCCTGGGCAGAGACCCATCGTTCCAGCTTGCGTTCCCTTGACCTAGTGGCTCACCTCCTAGTGGTCCAGGATAATGGTCGGAACGTTCCAAAACCCCTGCGACAGGGTCACTGTTGGTAGGATTTTCAGAGAGCTGGCTGAGGTCAGGTCATTCCCAGCTTCCCGGCTAAATTCCAGCCTCCTGACCTGTCGTCTGCTCAGCGCCCTAATTAAATTACACTCGTAATCACTCTGACAGATAAAGAAAATATTGTCATAAACTTTTCCCCTTTGACGTCGCACAAGTTACATAACAAGGCTAATTGTCTCGTTGCAAGGGTCTCTGCACAAATGTCTATAATAACACAAGGTTAGTAACTGGAGTGTAAACATTATTTCACATGCTGATATTTCATACATACATAGACATTTAAAATGAGCATATTTAATTACAATTAAAATTAATAAAGTGCAAAAATGCAGTATGTCCAAAAATAAATTTACTTGACAAAATTAAACGCAAAATGGACAACATTTACTCATCGAACCTTTTTGTGTCCTTTTAGCCAGCGGTGAGGAAGATGGATAGATTTATGCATCTTTTATATGAAATTAGCTTTTCCAGAACTGACATGGAGAGCTAGTCTGTGTACATGTCAATGATAAAAACATAATAATATTATGTGTAGCAATAATCTCCTGGGTTTAATCACATTGTCTCTGATCAGTTTGGAAAATGGAGGCTCTGCAGATCTCTTGGGAGCTGCATGGCTGACATTGGCGGACTTTATTTGCGCTTCACACGGACTGTGAGGTTGCGAAGAAACTTAAGGAAAGAGACAGAGAGATAAGCCCCACAGGCACGCTAAGGATATCCACTCAGCCCCCGAGAATGTGACTGTGAGTCTGGCTCCGTTGGCATGGTGACGGAATGGCTGAGAGAACTATCATCCTGAGAACTCCGAATGGCCACCAGCTGTTCCAGCGTGAAGGAACCAAAGCGACGTGACTGGGTCCTGGAATTTATTGACACTGTGTCTGATTCCTGCACAGCTGGCATGGGACTGGTTATTAAACTTCTGGCCAGTGAAGCGCACAAGAGCAAACTGGGGCATTTATACGGCTGCATATTCCAGTAAAGTCCTGCAGTGCAGGGGAAGAGCTACTGGGCTGAACTGAGCTTGTAGTCGTCGGGTTATAAGACCATTCCTATACATCTATATTCACTGAATGTCTTCAAAACGATCCAGGGCAGTGATGGTTGTAAGATTATGTTCTTCCTCACAGTTGATGATACTTGTTCTTCTCTTTTAACCCATTTTCACTATCAAGCTTCTGAGTCACAAAGTCTTTGTGGTCGTATACTGTTTAACCTTTAGGGTTTTGAAATGCTGCCCTCTGTGTTTCAGGAGGGTTACTGTTCCCGTCTTTCTTTGGTGACATAGAAAGGTTTATAAAGCAGATAAAAATGATCCAGCCAATGGAAAGTGACCCGGGCTGTTTTTACCATAACCCCCGCATTCATGGGCCACTTCCGCCAAATTCTGATCTGACCAGGGAACGCCCCCCCACCACCATCTCCCAGGTCCCCCTCCTTCCGGGAGTCCCCAGCAATTGTCCTTGCATAGCAGAGGTCGGGAAAAATCAAAGTTTTTCATTTTGCCCTCAGCCTTTCATCTTCCTACCACAGACATCTACTGGGTGCTAATTAGACGTGACTCAGTGGGGGCGAGCAGTGGCCGGATTGGCTCTTAACCACTCGTAAAACATCAGAGGCCTCCCCCAGGATGCCCCCGCCTCTCAGGTGGATAACACGCGGACCCTGGCCTGACCGGGCATCCGCTTCTCTCTCTTCATGCGACATTTGCTTTGCTTCCTGGATGTGACTCTACCCTATTTCTGCTGCTGATGTTGTTGCATACAGGTTAACGTTCAGTTCACGGTGCCTGAGATGTGTACATTCAGGGCTCTTATGTGTCGTTATATTCAAAGCAAATTATCAGGTAACTGTTTCTTTAAAAATCCATAGCATGGAGAGGAAGAATCAGACTTATATATCCATCCATCCATCTATCCATCCTTCTTTCCTTCCATCCATCCAATTTTTATACCTATTCAGGGGGTCCAGAGCCTATCCCGGACGCTACAGGCGCACAGCAGGGATCAACCCAGGATGGGGCGCCGACCCATTCCAGGCTTTTAATCCAGTTTACTTAAAGTAAAATTTAATTTAATAAAATCTCTTCTACGAAAAGAAAATGACGCAGATAAGACGATGATTCTAATGGTTCTTGAGGGGTTATTTGGTTGTTTAAAGGAGAGTGCTGGAAACACTTAGGGTCCCCATATTTGAGGGACATACTACTCTGTGGGGTGTGGGATTCTAGTTACCCCTACTTGTACCTGACAGCTTCCGGATCTTACCGACTGGACACCCTCACAGCTTCAGTCAGACTTACACTGCCAGGCCAAGCTTCTCTCATATGGATACCAGAGTTTCCACTTTTGCAGGCCCCAAATATTACCAACGTGTCGCCGCTTCATGGAGCATAACAATGTTATCTCGCATTCTTCTCTGAAAATATTTTGTGCAGCAAGATCGTGAGACTATAACAAGCCAGAAAAGTGGGCAGATTCAAAACCTATTGGATCTGTGACTCCTGTGGTATGAAGTCATAATTCAACAGGATAATTACAAAAAAAATATAAGCATATGGTGGTGCTTTCGCTGCTGCCTCTCCCCGCCGTTCGTCACACTCCTTAAGCCCTGTGGTGCTGAGGTCATAGCTGTGCTCTGAAACGCTTCCGGAGCCAAAACCCAGTCAGAAGAAGAACTCGGTCTCGGCCGCTTTCAAATGAAACACTTCAACAAGTCCGTCTTTCCCTGGCACCGCCGGCTGCTCTCGATAACAGAGCCACCGAAAACGTTAATGAAAAAAGCAGGAAAAGGCCAAATACGTGTTTTGGATCAGAACCATTACAGCATTAGAGCCGCAAAACTCTCAACTGGCTCCGGGAACCTCAGGCTCCTTTGTAGAACTGGATCATGAACTTTGAACTCTTATTCATCCTCCTTATAAGTGTGACATCATAGCCACACAATGAGGTGCGTGATAGACGCAACTTCGGAACCCAGAATTTAAGTTAAAGCAGCCCAGTTGTTTCTTTCCCGAGGAAGGATGCTTCAACTCCGTTGAATATGTTTGAAGCATTTTCTTAAGATCACATTTGAAGGATTGCAGCATAAAGAACCCTTGTAAGACAAATGTAGACATGAAACAAACACTCCAAAGGTACAGGTGGAAATCCCACCAGGGTGCCCCCCCAGATGCACTAATTCTTATGGGGGGGGTGCGTTATGTATTTTCTGAAGATGACCCTGGTGAGGCCTTCTGCATCAAAAAATCCCAAGTTCCTGGGCACCTTGTCTGGCATTCCCCATTCATCTTTCCTATACCAATTCGATACCCCCCCCTCCCGACTCCCACTGACACAGTGCCCTGTAAGGGGCAGTAGGAGGCTTTTACAAGACATCACAGGGGTGTATTCCCAAACCTGACAAGACTGCACAATGCCGTGCAACCCGATCTTATCGCCAGCCCTGAATCCAATTCCCGGGGTCTTATAGTTTAATAAAAGTTGCTCTGGTGTGACCCCCCCCCCCGCATCTCCCTCCCTATCTCCCCCACGGTGGCAATGCTGGTGGGGTGGCTGGAACAACAAGCGTGAGATTCCTGCTGTCTTTGTCAGGGAATTGCAGACGCAGACCTGGGTTCACCGGGAAGCCAGCGGCCCTCCGATTAAAGGTCGGCGGTATGAAGCTGTAATCCGCTGAAGCTCCTGCCCCTTTTCTTTTCTTTTTGTCTTCCCCGGTCAAAGGTCAGAGTGGAGACACTGATCTGTGGGATGGACCGCTTCAGCTCGCGGAGATGTCCTCCTTGCCCCGCCTCCTTTTCTGTGGCCCCGTCTCCTCACTTTCTCAGACCCCTCCCACCACACCAGCTTACTCTCACCGGAATTCCAGCCTCGTGTCCCCGGCAGCACATGGAGAGACACACTAACTCTGAGTCCTAAGCTGTGCCCCCCCCCCCCCACCCCTTCACCATCGAAGCGGTGGGACCAGAACCACTGAGAGACAAAGCATCTGCAGAGTCGGGGGCCTTACTCACAAAAGAAATCTATTACAGGCAGAGGTGGAAAGTTCAGGTCCAGAAAGTACAAATCCAGACCAAGGTTTTGTTTCACCCAACCAGTTAAGCATAAAGAGTCACAGAGTAATTGTTTAAAACGAAACTTAAACAGGTTGTTTAAATCAAAACTTTAGTCTGGACTTTCTGGACCTGAACTTTCCACCTCTGTCTTACTTTTGCGAGTGACTTCCCCAACACTGAGCATCTCCTAACCTGACTTGAAGACCAATCCAGGTAGCAATGGACACAAGCCTGCAGTGACCCCTACGAGATGCCAGTCCATCACAGGGCGACAGTCATCACAGGTTTAGCCAAACAGCAAAACCCACTGTGTGTTATTCCATGGGCTGCATCAGGGCTCATTAAGCTGTACTTGCTGGTTCCCACTGTGTGTTTAGTACACGTCTTTAATGGTTTTGGTGGTTATATATTTATACTACATGGAAACTAGATTTTTCTTCTGAAGTTACAATATGTTTTATTAAATTTCATTTTAAGCTCTGACATTCAGTACTAAACTAAATGAGTGTAAAATCTGTAACATACGTAGCAGCAGAATAGGTGAATTATATATGCATTTTATATATATATATGTTTTAGTTTTAAATGGAAGATGGATAAGCTTCATGATTCACCTGTTCTATGTACCCTATTCCCATGCCCAAGGTGTCACTTTTCTGATGACATTCTGACGTTCGCCTCTTTTCAGTGTCGTTGTTTGGGCTACAGCAAAACAGGATCCAGGGGTTCCCCCTGCTGGTCCAGTGCTGTAACAACTTTTCGCAGTAGTTGGCCAGAAAAACCAAGCGACATCAGTGAACCTTTGATTACCTTCATGGCTCTGGATCCGTTAGTCTTTTCTTAAAAGCCCTGCAGATGTGCTGCCCCTCTCTGCCCCCACCCCAAGGCGGGGCCATCTTTGGACGAATCCTCAGAGATCTACCCACCATCACTGAAATTATTGTCATCGCATTGCTGTTCTTCATTTCTCTCCCTTCTCTGTCGTGTCTTAGCTGGATGAGCCAACTTCAGCTATTAACCACCATAAAGGTATCAGGCTTACATTGACTGAAAACAAGTGGCCACCGTTTAGACAGACAGCGGAACATGGCGCTGTGCCGTCATCGAGCATTGTCTCCTGAGTGAAATACGATTAGCTTACTGCTCACATCATAACCAGAACCTATCAAACAGTGGCGCTGGTCATACCCAGTACATCAAGAGAAAAATTCTATGGTCGCTATGGTAACTAGAAGCATATATATACTTCTGTTGTTGGGTGACTGTGTAAAAATGTTGAGGTTGGTAAAGTGTAAAAGATCTCAGTTCATGCTCTCTGTTCACATGTATAAATAAACGTTAAGACAATAATTGTTTTGTAAATCATCACTGATATTTTATACAAGTAAAGATGTCCAAAACATCAAATCTGATTAAATTTCAAACCATTTTTCCCCCTCTAAAAGTTACCTTCCTTGACAAAACGGGATTAAAGAAACAGATAAATAGGTTATCTTAGCCAGCTCAATAAAAGCCAAGTTTCTGTTTTCTACTGCCTTTACTTGTTAACAGTCCAATATTACGTTTTTCAGGGGATGTAATTTCAGTCACTGGGGGATCATTAAAAGGAGATGATATTAAATATCACCTGAGGGGGGCAGACAAGTGCGAGGCAGAGAAACAGGAGGTTTGTTTGTCAGTCAGTTCTGATTGATTCAATCCCCTGAGCTGTTGAAGTGGGGGGGTGGCCTGAATCCTGTAAATCTGCCGCTGAAACCTCTCGGAAAAAAAAAGTGGGCAATTTTGTGTCATTTCGCCGCGGCCCCTGCTTGTGTTAGCCCAGTCACTCAGAGCCCCTTCATTACAGATAACACGTCACGTGACCCTCTGACCTCTGTCTCCTCGACAGCTTCATAGCAGGGAGAGGGGCTGGACGGTTGTATCTTTCGGGTTCAGGTGGATTGCAGCCGCGCTGTTTGGGCTCCGCGCTGTGAACGGGCCCTTTGTGTTCCGGCTGCTTGTCCTCTGGGCTCCGTTAAAAGGATCAGAAACAGAGTTAATGGTGCAGGAGCGGCCTAATCGGAGCCTGTCATTACCGCTCCAATATCAGCGGGGATGACAGAGCTATCAATAACAAAGGCACAGATGCAGTCGGCACCTCGCCTGGATCCGTGCCCCGCTGGGGGGGGGCTTCTTCAGGGGCCTCTCTCCCCCTCTTCATGGGGAGCCAAAAATCACTCAAGTCTCTGCCAGCTTCACCCATTACCTCAGCAATTTAGGTTAATTCCACCAGCAAAGGTAATGAGATCACTGAAAACAGAGCTGAAATGTAGTATTTATGAATCTTTTGATTTGTTTTCTCTTTCAAGAGCCGTTTTTGCATTTCTTTGTGTGGGGGGGGGGCTTAAAACTTTCACTCGAGGGTCATTTTTCTCATTTTAGGCTTTTGCACGGAAACCATTGTTTTTTTTTGCCTGCTGAAAATTTAAGGACGCAACAAAAATGTGGCCAGCAAGCTCTCTGCATGGCAGCATTGCTGAGCCTGGAGCTGCTGATGGCTCTCGGGGGGGGGGGGGGGGGGTTTTATAATTTAGTGCCGTGAATTTTTTAAAATTAAAATTATCCAGCGGGGTTTTGTGTTAAAGCCCCAAGGCAGGCATGTTAATTTTTTAAT
>JAODLD010000124.1:7558304-7583398 GCA_026781065.1 Mormyrops boulengeri
TGTGTCTTTGTACCTTGTTTGTTTGGCACTATCTGTGTGTTCGTCTGTGTCTTTGTACCTTGTTTGTTTGGCACTATCTGTGTGTTCGTCTGTGTCTTTCTACCTTGTTTGTTTGGCACTATATGTGTGTACGTCTGTGTCTTTGTACCTTGTTTGTTTGGCACTATCTGTGTGTTCGTCTGTGTCTTTGTACCTTGTTTGTTTGGCACTATATGTGTGTTCGTCTGTGCTCTACGTTCTTGCTGCTGTATGCACAAGAAATGCCCCTTGGGCTCAACAAAGTTAATATTATTCTTGAACCTTTTCCTCTGTGTTGTTGGTTATTCAGCAACAAATTTTATTGTTGAGCCAGGAATCACGGGTGACTTTTTCTAAATAGCTTTTTTACAGGTGAACAAACCGTCTGCCTTTCCAGAGTTAGGTCTGTGAACAATTTTGGGGAGCGTTTTCACAGTCACGGTACAGGAGCTTCACAGAAAGGCTTTAGATGTTTGCAAGCTTTTTGAAAGAAAAGCGTCTCATTGTGGATTACTAGCTTGACGTCGTGTGCTGCTCCAGCGCCATTGCAGAATTTTTCCAGCCCCAGTTCTCAGGATAGCGTATGACCTTGCCTAAGGCTGTCGGTCTCACCTCAGTGAACCTTTGTAAAGTCAGTTTTACTAAAAAAAAAAACAACAAAAAAACACTTGATCTGGAAAATGCTAAAAAAAAATATTCTGGGAACCCTGTGTTCTGGGTGGATTTTATCACGTCTGATACTTATATCGCCCGGCATTAAGGCGTTTCATTCTGAATGGCCCAAAAGCAATTGCCCTGGACTGATTGAAATGAACCACGAGCGTTACGAGACAAATGCGCACCTCAGAAGTCGACACCCGACCCTGTCAGCACAAGCTTACTATGCCTGTGGTGTTTAATGCCTGCTTTTAAATCCAAAACCAAACTAATGAGGGGGCTTTAAAAGAGCATTAATTGTGGGTCTTGTTTTTGCTTCCTGGTACCAGACAGTGCCAGCTGCTAAAACATATGCCTATTGTTGTTGATGTTCTGGAGCAGAGACGTGCCGCGGGGTACCTAAGCACCTGCCCCTGTTGGTGCCCCCCTTTGAGGTCCGAAAAAGGTACGATCACCAGCAGAACCCCATAGTTGTGGAGATACAGTCGAGTCAGGAGGTACCTTTACTCACAGCATGAGAAGTGGAATGAAGAGGGACAGGTGGAGATTAGCAGCCACGTGTGGTCAAATGAGAACCGCAGAATGGCAGATGCAAGAACTGCCCCATTTGTGAGGATCCTCTGCCAGCAAGCTTGGGTTCCACCCTCTGCCAAGTTCAAGCGTGGTCTACGGGGTCAGTGTGGCTGTACTGCATCATCGGGGGTGGGGGGGGGGCACCTGCCGCCACTTTATGGTTTAATCTCGCCCACCCTCCACTACTACTGTGCCTGGGGCTGTATAGGGCTTCTGGCATACCGGGCATTGTCCGAGTGGCATGTGGGCTGGCAAAATGTATTGTGGGGCTGTGGAGGACCCCAGGACCAAATTTTAATCCCAGTCCAGATGTGCGTACGCCCTAAAACTGAAACCTGCAGCAGTACTGCTGAATAAACAGAAAACCGAAGGGGCAGTTAAATGCCGTGTGGGTGGGAATGACGCCACGTTCGCACTTTGCACGGCATCGATTCACAGTCTCCGCCGCATTTTGGAGCAGCACTCCGCCTCCGGCACACGGCTTTCCTATACGGCAGGATCCAATCCCTTATAATTTCCATCGCTGTTCTAAATGGGGGATATGTATTCAGCGTCTGGCAAACAAAGCCCAAAGATCCATTCACTTTTTTCCAAAGCGCCAGCCTTGGATGAACCTTAGCTCCAGAAAAAATTACCTGGCGATTTCTGCTCCTGGCTTTTCCAGGGGTCTCACGGCGATGCTTCTTCGTCGCTGGGCATCGATCACTCCCGCTGACATTTGAACGTGCGCCATGGACGTTACGGCGGTTTCCTCCTCGATAAATCGCCGGCCTTCACCTTTTCCCTAAAAAACCTTAAAGACCTGCAGGGGGTTGCCTCTCAACCCACGTTGTCCTGGCGTGACTCGCCGTTTTACTAGGCAGTCCACAGTTACCTTAGAGCTTCCTGTTTAGCAACAGCACACGTAGCCACCTCTGTTTCCAATGCATTTATCGCTGAACTGCTTTTCATCGTCCCACGATCTGAAAGCTAAATGACAGCCTCACCCCCTCCCGCCAGTGGACAGGACCTATGCACAAAGTCGTGCCAGTTTATAGGATATTGATATGAGGCCCTCATGAATAGCCTGAGAAGTGAGCACCCCTCCTAACTTGTCTTCTGTCAATTTTCCAGTCTTCGTTCGGGTCAGGGGCCATGGGGCTGTCTCAGGCAGCCTAGGGCACAAGACCGGGGTTACACCCTGGCTGGGATGTCGGTCCATTGATTCTTTCACTACTAGCACCACATGTAGGCTAAGCCGAAATGTGTGGGGCTGTAAATAGGCTAGAGGCGCTAGTGTGGTTCTTGAAAGTGCTTGAAAAGAGATGTGTGCGGCCTGGCCAGCTGCCCCTGAGGTCAGATCCGTGCCCATCCTGCTCAGGGATGCTTTAGTATCAATCACCGTGGTCATCCCTCAAGCATTCGGTTGATGTCGCTCCCCCACGTCGACCAGATTAAAGTGTCTGCTAAAATTTGACAAAACTCTCTAATCACCGATACTGAAATGCAAGCTGACCGTGAAGCTGGAAACCAGATCACGGAATTGCCCCGCATCACGCTCTATCCCTGGAAACAATGGGAGTCATCAGGAAACCAGGGCCCCCAATTCCCGCCAAGCGCCTACTGCCTGAATTTCACCTGGGGGAAATCACTTTGGGGAGCGTAGCGGTGCATGCAACAGAGCGGCCGAACATCTCAGAGGCTGAAAAAAAGCTGCTATTCAGGTTTTTAAATCTGCCTTGATGTAATAACAGTATGTGTCATTTCTGCCTTAACCAGGTCTCTGCTAAATTTCTGAGGTTACTTATTGTGTATTCTGGGATAAACACTAAACTTCAGTGTATTTAGTCCAGGAAGCTGATTTTCCTGTGCTGTTAGGCCGTAAAATTTTTTGCTGTGGCTTAAAACCAAACCCTAAATTCTGATCTGTTTTGTTTGTTAAAATCAGCCTCCACCTCAGGTTTTCTAAATCCCAACGACAGGCTGACTTTACCTTTGACCTCCCATGGTGGAGCTGTGATTGGCTGGATCGGACGTCGCAAATACAGAGGAATCCCCTGCAGCTTCTGTCCTGACGTCCTGTATCTGTTTGCCGGGTGGTCACCATTCAAGTGAAATGATGGCCAACTTTTAAGGCGTTAACTCTAGACTTGGAATTATTTCACTGTATTTTGACATCGTTGAGTTAGATATTGGAGTCTTTTTGGTCACACTGCCTACGTGGCTTATAATTTTCTCTGTTTTTGCAAAACGTTTCCTTCAGCTTTGCAGCACGTCTTGGTTTTTTCTCCGGCAGGATAGTGTTTTCTGGTGCTTTCTCCATCTGCGCACATGTCGCCCAGCCTTTGTCTGCGCGAGACTTTCAAAGGAATATGCTTCCAAATCTTGCCCTGGGGTGACAGACGGCAGAGTTAAATCTTTTCCAACGTGAGGCGTCACCCCCGTGTCGACCTGCCGGTCGGAAAGCGGCACAGACGGCAGGATAGCACCATAATGGCGTCCAGGTGCTCAGTGTACCCGTGGCGCCCTCACCATTTACGAGCCAAATTTGTGAGTAGAAAGATGTCTATATAAGAGAATATCTGTACCTGATGTCGAGCTAGACACATCAAACATAAATGTCAGTAGGCCTCCATATATCAGGCGGCTCGGGAAGCACAGAGCATTGGTATTTCAAATAAAAAAGAAATATTATTGATTTTATGCCCTGACTTTATATAAAATCACTATCTCCGGTTAACCCAGCTGATCTACCACCAAATATATCTATCAGTCATGGTGGTGGGGTGAGGGGGCTTGCTTCACCCAGCCAGCACTGTGCTATCGCCAACTGAATAAGTGGAAGATCTCTTGCCATGGACAGTGGTCTGCCTTCTGGGGGCGCTATTGGGGCACCAGCGACATGTTAGAATGATGCCAATGAAACACCTCCAGAACATAAATACAGTTTGAATATTCCAGAAGATGTGGGGGTCATTTATGAATGGACAGCAAAACCCAAGGCCTAATGGGAAATGATTCCGTTCTGTCCACATTTCATTTGCTTGCGTCTTGTAAGTGACCCCTAAGTCGGGGGAGGAACTTATGAAAGTGACCCAGGAGGGAACATCCTATCACGATCAGAATCTTCTACATCCCCTTGTAACCTCCAGGCTGCTTGTCCAGAATTTAGGAGCACTACCCTTTCAGGGTGGACAATTCTGGCTTTGCTGTGCCTGGAGGTCTAGCCAGGCAGCGCAGGATTAGAAAATGGAAATGGTTTTAATGGGAGGCCGCGTTAGTGCTGGTATGTTGACAGCTCTTGGCTGGATCGAATCTGACGGTAAAATGTTTCCTTTCCATCTTCACATTTTACAGCCCGGAATTAACATGAGCCAGGGTTACCCCTGGGAAATGAGGTTTCACTTTACAGAGAAGCAACCCCCGTGTAAATTATGATTAGCCTTCCTCTCTGGAATGTCTACATCACCTTTGTCCAAGGACAATTATCACTGTGGTTTATTCATGAAGGTTTTAGCAGCTACCAGTTGGGATCAGCGAGGGCATGGCTGTTGTACTTTCATGGGATTTGTTGGACCTGAAATATACTGATGTTTACATGGATAATTGTTTTAAAGCCCCTATGATTGACCTGTTCAGGAACATTGGCTGACGAAAGGAATCGCTCAGTCGCATAAGGTGCAGTTGGGTAGCCTGGTAACATGGCCAGAGGCTGAACAGCTCTTTGGCATTGCAGTACCTGGTATCCGAGCATTGCAGTACCTAGTACCTGGGCATTGCAGTACCTGGTATCCAGGCATTGCAGTACCTACAGTAGTACCTGGGCATTGCAGTACCTGGTATCCAGGCATTGCAGTACCTACAGTAGTACCTGGGCATTGCAGTACCTAGTACCTGGGCATTCCAGTACCTGGTATCCAGGCATTGCAGTACCTACAGTAGTACCTGGGCATTGCAGTACCTAGTACCTGGGCATTGTAGTACCTGGTATCCGGGCATTGCAGTACCTAGTACCTGGGCATTGCAGTACCTGGTATCCAGGTATTGCAGTACTTGGTACCTGGCATTGCAGTGTTGGTACCTGGGTATTGCAGTTCCTAGTAACCAGGTATTGCAGTCCTTGGTACCTGGCATTGCAGTATTGGTACCTGGGCATTGCAGTACTTGGTACTTAGGCATTGCGGTACCTAGTACCTGGGCATTGCAGTTCCTGGTACCTGGAATTGCAGTACTTGGTACCTGGCATTGCAGTATTGGTACCTGGTTATTGCAGTACCTGGTATTCGGGCATTGCAGTACTTGGTACCTGGGCATCGGCATCGCTTCTTCTGTTTTTCTCCATGTGGGAGAAACCTGAACCTTCTCCACACACTTATTTCCCCCCCTGATTTCGGTGTTTCTCAAAAAATTGCCAAATGGTGAAACAAACATGAACATTCCCTGGCTCCAACATGTTGAACTACAAAAAATTAATAATAATTGCACATCTCTATTATTCCTGAACAAAAACTTTAACACAAAGCTTTCTTGATGGCCGGTTTTGCTGGATGTAAATGTTTCGGCCTGAAAGTGTCAGAGTCGGACAACTATGACAATCCAAGTGATGCACCGTCCAAGCAGACTGGAGGCTTCCGCCAGGGTCACCAGGCCAAGAGCTTTCGCTTCTCACCAGGATGCGAGGGTCCCCGATGGGGTGTGCTGTTTTCACAAGGTCAGCTCTGCAGTTTCACAGCCTCACGCCGATCCATTCCAAGGCCCACAGTATCCTGGCAGATGGGCCAAGCGGCTCAGAGTTTTTGTACATAAATTTGCTTTAGCTTCATGCTGCTTTTATTGCATGGGTCCAGAAAACCTACATGCTTTATTTTTTTAGCTAACCAGGTCAGCCTTACACCGGTTTCTCCCAAACCACTGAAAGGTAATTGGCTGTTTCAAGCTCAGCTGCTGAGAATTCATATTTATGCTGACATTTATTTATACGTCATATGTTTCTCTTCAAAGAGATTAACAGGTCAGTGCATTAAATAACAGCTTCCTATGTATGATAGTGAAATATTACCCTGTTCTACGGGAGATCATCGACGCAAACAGTATATAAAACATGGGACGGCACTTCAAGGTGTGATAAATTACCATCAGAGCTCAGGCTGGGTAAAGAAGAGAAGCCTGTGAGATGAGAAACAGAAAGAAAAGGGGACATTAGGTTCTTGATAAGAATACTGGGTCCAAGACGAAAAAAAACCCCAATCTGATACATTCAGTGATAATACATTGGAGAAGTGAGTAAATCTTCTCATTAGCTGACTTTTCCCCAACTGTCTTACAATAAATACAAAACCCTTAAAAGATATGGTTATGGACAGCAGCTGATGTTCAGTCTGAAGAGATGCTGAGTCCCTTCAGAAGCTGGAGGGACGCCGTTCTCCTGCGGCTGGGTGTGGTCAGGGTTGAACCTTCAGCTCAGCGGATTCCCTGTTGCTGAGGCCCAGTAGCTTGGTGGAGCCTTTGGAGACCCCAGTGACTTGTTCCACTGCTCTCCAGTTTCTATCCAGGGTGTTCCAGTGATGGATGACTGAGGCTCACACTGCATCCAGCGGCATCCAGAATAGTGGCCTTCATGTGCCTTGTGAACCAATAAAGGATCATGGAAACTTGACTTTAATGTTTACTAAAGTGTGGTACCTCTCAGATTATGCGAGTGAAATGTATATCACAGTATTCATTTTAGCGTTGGTTTGATTCTGTAGAATATTACTTCATGGCCGGATGGAGAATGATTAAATGTTCCTCAGGCATGGCAAATATTAATTGGCAGGTGGCTGTCATTATTTTTTGTCGGGTATTTTTATTAGTGGATGAGTGTTGCATTTCTTATGAAATACCAAGCAGGATGAGCAGATGCCCACTTGTGATGTCTGCTTCGGAGATCCTAGGAATTGACAGTTTTTTTCCCACTAGGTCAACTTTCCCATTTTAGAATATCCTCATGTTTCCTGAATAAAAGAGCTCTGTGAAATCACATCACCGACAAAGGCTGCCCAGATGTTTGGGTGTAGGGCAGTACACTCCAGCCTCAACAACCTTCTGATGATGAGGGTCTTTGTTGTGACCTCAATGTTATTTTCATTGCCGAAATGTAATTGAAATCGAATCGAAATGAGGTCATCTTAAGACCGCTTCTATAGACAAGAACTTTCAATGTGATCATTGCCCATAAAGGTCCTTAACACCATATACTGTCAAGAAAGGTCAATTGCAGACCCCTGATCATCTGATTATTTTTTTTTTTCTAGTAGTGTAATAATGTTCTTTGTCGGCTCAATGTCTGACCCAAGGAAGTAAGGGATCCCATAAGGCTTTGCATTCTGCTTGATTTGCAGCAGTGCATGCTGGGACATCAGACCTGTATCGCTCCAGTACTTGTGCCAGGCATTCCACACCTCACAAAAATATAGATGCAGGCACTACGGACTCACAATGCCTTGCAAAATTACACATTTTTCTGGACAACAAAAATTTGCTCAGCTTTCGACATAATAAAGCCTGTATCCTTTAGCCAAAGTAAGTCAGAGATCAATGGCACAGAGTAAGAGCAGGGAAAGGACAGCCGCGGAACATCTCTGTAAGCACAGTCTAGTCCATTGTCAAAAAATGAAAGAAGCATCGTACAACGTAGACGCTGCCTACTGTATATCAGGTCATCCCTCTGGACTGAGCGCCTAGGCATGAAAGGTACAGCTAACAGCAATGACTTTCCGCAAAGAGGTGCGGAGTACCACTGGCTGTAACGGGAGAGAATGTGCACAATTAACCACTCATGGGAGTCTTACTTACACAAAATGTTCTGAGGGCAAAAGGAAAAAAATTATTGGTTCAGAGAGATAACCAATCAGATTGCAGAGGAGCAACTAGAGGAGGCGGGACCAACCAATCAGATGTCTTGGTCCCGTCTCCTCAAGTTGCTTGGACCAGTGGAACTAGCACCCCATTCGAGTAAGAACATCCCCGCAGTAATGCAAGGTGGTGGCAGCTTCAAGCTGTGGGGTCACTTTCCATCAGCAGGGACCAGAAAGCTTGTAATGATTAAAGAAAGATGAATTGTGCAAAATTACATGCAAACGCTACAGGAAAACCTAATAATGACTTAAAGTTGGGGTGAAATTTTGTCTTTCAGCAGGAAAATGATCCCAAACAGGCAAACTCCCCTGGAGTGGTCTCAGGAGAATGAAGTATTACAATGACCTGGTCAAAGTTCTGAACAGGCAAAAACTGCATCTCCTCTGATGTAAAACTCACGTTGACCTAAAATGATTGTTTTTTTGTATAAAAATCACAGATTTTTTTTATTGTGAAAACAACTATTTTGTTATCCAGGAAAATATATGATTTCTAAACACTTTTGCAAGATACTCTGCTTTTTTATTGCATTATAGTGAGCTCACAGATAAGAGAAATATGTGAAAAGAACCAGACCCAGATCCTTATAACCAAAATGATGAGGCGTGTCTTTTTTCTGTAACCACCGGTAGATTAAAATGCGCTGACATATTTGTGCTGTTTTGCAATGGTTTAATGTGGTGTTTTTACTGTTTCAGGACTGTCTGTGACACTTCTTCTGTCTCAGTGTCTCAGATGAAGAGCCAAAAATGTAGCAAACACAGCCAAAATATCCATATTGTTTTTTTTTATATTTATTCACAGATCCAAGAAATAAATTTAAAAGCATACTTAAGTCCTTAGCTAAATGTTTGCACTTTGTTATTGCTGAGCTCTGTTTGATTGTTGAGTGCCGCAGAGAACTTCTGTAAGTTGAGTCCAGGGCCCATGTTCTGGCCATGAGGTTTGTCCGTGTGGCAGGTGACCGCGTTTGGGTCGTACCTGCTTGTGCAGAGTTTGCCTCTGCTGGAGGATACGGTTCTAGAGGCTGAACCCAGTCTCGGTTAGTAAGTGGGATTTGAGCCACCCCCCCCCCCCCCATGGACAAAAGCCCGTGCTGGACTGTCCCCTGGCATTAGGCCCAGAAACGTGGTCTCCATTTTACAGGACTGAAGACCACCAGCCTACTTCACTGCACATCCTCGGGCAGACCTGCAGATGGGCCCTAAGTTCGCTGACTGATTTCAGGCTTCTTTCAGAGCACTTGGGATCTCGGGGAGCATCCCAACCAGGTAAGATGCCGGCGGTTGGGGGGGGGTTCTGTCAGATGGAGGAATACTGAGGATTTTCCATGACGTTCCACATGCGGTTTTTGGAGCTGGACGGCACAGATGGAAAGTAGATCTATGTCTTATGGAAATGAACTCAAATCCTTTGTTTGCACAAAATTCCCAACTTGTGTCCCTATTGCATGGCACTTCATGATGAATGAGAAAGTTCCTATTTCAGCATCCATGGATGCCAGTAAGAGTGCTTCCAAAATAAAAGTCCAAAGGTGCTTAAAAGGACCTTTAAAACATGCTACTTTCCACGTGCTCACTTCCAGTTTGATTGATTCTATCACTTTATTTCATAGCTGGATATTTCAGGAACCATTTTGGATCCCTGTTTAAGGGCACATCAGAGCCTTACTGAGGACTTTTATTTTATTATTCATTGACTGATTTTATGCAGTTTGGGGAAACAGTATCTAGAAAAGGTGTCAGATATAAATACATGGAACTGCATGTGTCCAGTTATGTAACCACTGTGTTCCCATTTTTCAGGTCCTTATAATTTAATTTTTTTGAAAGATTTCATCAAATGAATTTTAACTTAAAATTAAAAGCTTTTTGGTGGCTCTGAGGGTAACACCGTATCTTCATAACTCCAGAGCTGGGAGTAGAGTTACTCCTGTGAAGTTTGCGTGTTTGTGCGCGTTCCCTTGGGGCGCTCCAGTTTCCTCCACAGGATAATCCCTACGCTTGGTAGGCCCTACGCTTGACCTTATGTTGAATAAGAAGTTGGAAATGAAATGGATGTATGGATATATTTTTCAGTCAATGACTGTAAAATACTCTTCTGAATTGCTTTGTGAGTCTCGCATGTACTCCCCTTGCCCTCACGCCCTGCCCACAGGCATTTATTTTTATGACCGAAATTAAGACAGTATATTTTTTGATGTCATAAGACAACAGAATGTTCCCTGTGGTGGTTATTGTCCCCCTGGAAGCAGAATGTCCCCGTGACGAGCCAATGAGGTTCAAGCACCAGGCTGGAACCCATGAATCATTGGATGCCTTTACTTGAGGAGGGCGGCCCCCTTGCTCTGGGCGTGAGGTGACATGTTGCCGCCATAATGAATTACAGGGCAGGGGATATTGTTTTTCTTACTCTCTGTAATTATACTGCGCAATGTTCATATGAAATAAACAGGAAGAATGAAAGAATGACTAATTTACATCCAGTTCTATGAAAGATTTATACATTTATATGGTTTAAATTGTAATTAAATAATAATCAAATCCTAGATTCTGGTTGAAGATATGTCATGTAAATATCCAGCTTCATATCCAGTGGCTGTTTAGTCCCTCATTAGTGAAAATGCTGATAATGGTTCCAAGTAAACATTATGTTTCTTGCATACAGTCCAGATACATTCTTCAATTTGTATTATGCCCAAAAATTTTAATGTTTGGCTGTCATATAATCTTGTTTACCTGCATGTATTAGTCAAAGCATTTGTGGTTCCCTTGCATACCACTTGCTAAAAAAACACCAATATGCAAGGAAATGTTATAACTGTAATCGTATAAATAAACTGTACGTGAATGCTGATGAAAATGTAAAACACGGTAAATGGTCAGAAGCTCAGCTTAATCTAGCTGCTGCTATTCTGGCAACGGATCAGCACATGGCACCCTCAGCGAACCCACCTAAATGCAGATGGCCGTGGCTGGACTCATAACATAATGTTGGATTTTATAAGTTCGGCTGGAGGAGTGTTGAGCATACAGTATTTAAAGTGCAGTGTTTGGGTTTGCGACGTGTTGAGTTTTAGAAGGAAGTAAAGCCTCTTATGAGCTGGGGCCGCAGAGCGTCCAGTAGGAGCGGAGCAAGGCGCCTGAATGAGCGTGTTTGCAGAAAGTACTAGACCGAAGCAAAAGATATTTAACTATGTTTTCTTTATAAAATTATTGCCAGTATTACTTTGGAAGGTATAACAATGGTGGCTTTACTTACCTGTGCTCAGTGTTTGAGGCAGGAAGTATCTTAATTAAAACCTTTGGGAAAAAGAATCATTTGTTAGTGTATGTGTAGAAACTTCTAGATAAATTCTAAAAGTATACACTGTACAATGTGTTACCAATTAGTGGTAACATACCTAATGATGGCAGTTGAGGAATTTTCATAAGATATCCTAATGAGGTCCTGTTTTAGAAAGGGGGTGGCAGCCAGTCCCATTACAATTTTTAAAATGGGGGCGTGCAGAAGGTGCCATGTGATTTAAAATGGGGGAGCGCAGAAGGTGCCATGCGATTTAAAATGAGGGAGTGCAGAAGGTGCCATGTGATTTAAAATGGGGGAGTGCAGAAAATGGGGGAGTGCAGAAGGTGCCGTGTGATTTAAAATGGGGGAGAGCAGAAGGCGCCATGTGATTTAAAATGGGGGAGCGCAGAAGGTGCCATGCGATTTAAAATGGGGGAGCGCAGAAGGTGCCATGCGATTTAAAATGGGGGAGCGCAGAAGGTGCCATGCGATTTAAAATGGGGGAGCGCAGAAGGTGCCATGCGATGTAAAATGGGGGAGCGCAGAAGGTGCCATGCGAATTAAAATGGGGGAGCGCAGAAGGTGCCATGCGATTTAAAATGGGGGAGAGCAGAAGGTGCCATGCGATTTAAAATGGGGGAGCGCAGAAGGTGCCATGCGATTTAAAAAAATCTTGTTATCTACAGGCAACCTAAATTTGATTTATGTGCTTTTCTTACATATATTTTAATTGTTTTCCTTTTGTAACTTACAGATAATTAATTAACTGGAGAATGATTTCATTTAAAAAGTTAATCTGGGGGATTGTTATCGGTTTGAGCGGTTGAGCTGAAATACTGTTTTCCATAAAGGGTATAATTTACAACCTTTGTGTGAATGAATATTTGAATTTTTATGTCCCCGTCGCCTCCAGCAAACTCTGACCTCGTTCGGCCTCCTGGTTACTCATTTCCAGCCATTTGTGTAACATGTGTTATGGTTGTCGGACGTGTTTCAGTTTTTTGGGAAACCAATCACTGTCTTAGAAACCAACTGTTTGATAAACGTTGTTGCTGTTGCTATGGTGACTGACTGACCCAAGACTATACAATTTGGAGTAATATTTATTTTGGGTTAGTGCTCTGAATTCTGCTCTGTCTTTAATTATGTATTTGCACTGAAGAGTCAGGCTTATTTTTTCGCCTACGACGGCTTTAGGTGTCTGTATTTTGATTTCTGGCGATAAACCTTTTTGTAAAAATCCATCCATCCATAACTGTTTATCCAGTACAGGCTTGCAGTGAGCCAGGTCAAGTCATAAGGCAGGTGACACCCTGGATGGAATGTCACGCCGTGTTTATTTACATACTTTTCATTTTTTCATTTAACAAATACTTTTATCCAAAGTAATATGCAATTGAGAAAGCAGGGTCAATTGGAGCAATTGGGGGTTAAGGGCCTCGCTCAAGGGCCCATTGGGGAAATCACTTGAACTGGCGATCTTCTGATCACTGCCACAGAGTCCAAACCCACTGAGCCCCCTACCATCCACGTTTATAGTTACTGTCACCCCCTCTGACTGTTTTTGGTGAATATGTGCGTTCTGGACCTCCTTAACAGCAGTGGTGTGAGTAGAGAGGGCATGCCGGGGTATGTAGGGGCATGCCGGGGTCTTTGTGCACAGCCCAGAAGTATCTGACCATCACAGGGCAGGATGGTCACCGCAGTGTCTACTGTGCCGGCTCCTGAAACGTCGTCACAGAGCTCAGACTGAGGACACCACATCATCTTTCAGCGAAACGGCAGCCCCAACCTTCCAGGGATTTATTTTAACAGCAGGTTTATCTCTTGGCTGATATTTTTGGCTCCATCCGAAGCCGCAGGATCCATCTCCACACACCTCATTGACAGGGCTTTGAGCGATTTTGGAACTGCACGCAAACGGCAGAGGCGGAGAAGCCCGAAC
Source organism: Mormyrops boulengeri (assembly GCA_026781065.1). Taxonomy (NCBI): domain Eukaryota; kingdom Metazoa; phylum Chordata; class Actinopteri; order Osteoglossiformes; family Mormyridae; genus Mormyrops; species Mormyrops boulengeri. The sequence continues at coordinate 7,571,662 of JAODLD010000124.1, forward strand.
ATGCAAACCTCTTCCAAGACGTCATCATGAATTTGGCCCCTGCTCTCCTCGGCTCAGTAGCACAAGCAGTCGATGTACGCGTGCATTTTTGGAGCATCTCTGGAGCTTTTTGAGCTCAGGGCCACCATTACAGAGCAGAAGCTAAAAATTAAAGCTTGTGGGGATTAATCCTTGCAATAGTGGGACCTTAGCAGGTGCAATGTGATGCAGTGACATGCCAGGAATCCGCTGCACACAAGCAACCACCAGTCAATACCACATAGGTAGTGAGTAACCCTGGGTTTCTCTTAGTTGACCCCAAAGCTACCCAAAGGTAATGGGATATGGCTGGTGGCTGCTAATTGCCCAAACGGGGCAGAATTTTCTACCCTGGCACAGCTTATAGCCCATTTTGAGGAGAGGATGAGGTGACTTATGCGTTCTCTGCCCTCGGAAGTACCCAGCATGGAGAAAGACTGACCTGAGCTGACCTGCCAGCTGCACCCTGGTTAGCAGGGCTTTTCCCCCAATCAGTGACCGTAGCCCCTTCATTGCCACAACCTTTACATATTTTCCATAATCCCTAAATAAATCTCACGTCTCGCAAGATATCTGCCTACACCCTCGCCTCCCATGCCTCCTTGTCTGCAACAGCAGGAAACTGTGCTGTTTATAAGTATAAGGTGATGTTACGTGGGTTTATGGAGTAGTTTCTTTGTCGATACGGATTTCCCAGACATCCAGGGACACCATGCTTCATTCAGCCATCTTCTCAGTCCCTGCCGTGCGACACAAAGCCTGGGACGAGCTGCTGCCTGCGTCTACCTCCAGGAAAAACCTCCCCTGTGCCTCAGGTGCATGGTGCACTGATTCTACCAGAACAGGAAAGTATGAGGTAATGGTTCCTAATGGTTCCTAAATGTGTAGGAAGGCTTCTAGATTCCCTCCTCCAGATGTTTTGTTCTCGCCTAGATGTAAGACATCTCCACAACATGTCTTGCCTCATTAGAAATAAAAACATATATATTTTAAAACAGTGATGCTTCCCACCAAGGGGATATTTATAATCTGCTCCAGGGAGAGAATTTATTGTTGTCTCCCTGAGTGTCATGGTCCCACATTTACTTGTTATGCAGAGGTGGGTAGTTCGGGTCCAGAGTAAAAGTCCAGACCAAGATTTTGTTTCATCCAGCTAGTTGAGTACTCTGTGACTGTGACTCTTTATGCTCGACTGGCTGGTTAAAACAAAATCTTGGTCTGGACTTTTACTCTCTGGACCTGACTTACCCCTAATATTATGACATATTAACATTTACTGTGCGACATACAGTGCAAAAAGGACACAAAGACAAGACAGTGCAGGAACTGTCCCCCACTCTCCTTGACAGGGGATTAAATGCTGGTCCCCCATGTGACGGGCAAGAATATTCACCATCATACTAATGAGGAGATAACAAATAGCCGCTGGAAATTGGGGAAAGAGAAAATGCAGAATTTAAATGCTCCCTAAAGTGCTGGGCGTTTTGCGAGGGGTTAAGCACGGGCGCCCCTTCTCCTGCGGCCTGCCCCGCTCCTACCCGCTCCCCCCCCCCCCCGTCTTCTGGGCTGGAGATTCCTCTGTGGTTTCCAGAAGCCATCCGTGTGTAGCAAACCATGGGGCCACCATGCCTGTGTTTAACTGCTGCACGGTTTGGGATTTTGGCCAAGTCATACGGAGAGACACGCTGCGGTTTGGACGCCGGCCGGTCCCGAAGTGCCTCGGATTGCATTCGAAGGTCTCCCATGTCTTACATCATTTTTCAAAACCTTTTTTTCCCTTTGTTAATAACATATTATTGTTCCAGGGTTATTATCGATTTAACTTGAATTGTCTCTCTATGTGTTTTCCATTTTTAAGTGAGGTATTTTTTTTCAGCCCAGGCAATTATGTAGTTTCCCTGCTATGGGAATAACGGGGAAGAAAGGGGCTATTTTTTCAGTTTTTATGCTTAAATAGTACATTTTTAAGCTTCACCTTAAAAAAGACAATAAAATGACAGGCAATGGGCATGTAAAAATCCAAGAGTTTCAAGGTTTGGTATGTGTATGAGAATGTCCTGTATATAGAGAAAATGTTTTTCCCATCATGCAATGCAACGGGCCGTCCTCCGGGTTCACAATGCAGGTCACTCCGTTAGAACCGGTCAGTTACAAGGTCTTGGACCGAATTTTCCGCTGCCCTCACTTCCACTTGGACTTCAGGGCAGGTGAGTGAGTGGAATCTCTGGGTAGGGCTGCCACATGTTAATGTTTAGTAAGCAGCACCGGTGGCTGGAGGTGATGTCATGGTTACCAGTGCGGGTTCATAACCCTGCTGTTGCTTTTCTGAGTCTCAGCTTGCTGGGATAAAGAGACTCAACTCCACCAGCTCTAGTACTAGTTATTTCTATGAACAGGTGAAATTACAACTTGCTTGGATTACCTAGTAAATAAATATATCAGTGAAATAAATATACATTTGACTGATTTGAGTATGATCTTCATTCATTCTCATTATAAATAAAATGCATGCTAATGACCAGCAGATCAAGCCTCTTTTGGGCTCTGATGTCACTCAACCTGACTGCAGCCACAGTGTCACACGTCGTCATGGCGATGCACAGGCCTATCCACACCGCTTGTCCATTTCCCACAAAGAGCAGAGTCTGCTGGACTGCACCTCGTCATGTTAATTCCCACTCACTAGGTTCCAGCACCGGCCAGAATTCCCAGCATTTCTGCTCCAGCTCATTACACCAGCACACAGCATGCCACCAAAACCAGGGTGTGGCACTGAGCCGGTCAACCCATTAGGTGACATAGCTAGCCACGTAGGTCGCCATCTTCAGACGGGGCATCGACCCAGTAAGCTGGTAAAGCTTCAAATGGGCTTTGATCGGTACTGGTGTGACCTGCCGCTCTGTTTCAGCTCCTTCCTGCGTGTTTGTGGGCCAGTACATCCAGTGCAGATTACTAATCGGTCCAGAGCGCCTTGTGGTTCTGATGACCTTTGAGGTTCTGACTTAGAACTGTTAGAACTGTTTGAGTCTGTTTCAGGGTCTGGACACGGCTAGCCTAACCCTTTCCATGGACCCAAGCAAAATTTGATCAACTTAGTTGTCATTTATCATCTTCCTTCCCATTCTGATCAGATGGGGGCGCGCCCTGGTGGGCGCTGGGCCCTATGCTTCTGCTTATCTCGCTTAAGCCTTAGCACCAGTGTCCACATGCTTCTCATACAGCTGGTTGACAGTGGCAGGTCATCAACATGTGGCGTTCCTCCTTTAAAGAACCAGGCATAGAAGGAAGCCGCTGGAGAGAAGTTTACAGATGTTCAATCCGTTGCTGTATCAAAAAGCCCCCAGATGTGAGTTTATAAATTAATGTAACCGTAAAATAGCAAATAACACGTGACAGATCTTGCTTGATGGTATTCCAGGAGGTATCCGAACACTGCGCTCCAGGGGAAAAGACCGCAGCCAATCAGTTTTGAAATCCGAAGGTCAGAACGGGTCACCTGATACATGACGGCCTTCGCGGAGTCCGTGGCACGTTTGCCTTTTTACCCAAATTTATCTTCTCATAAAATGGCAGCGGCAACAAATTTGAAGCAGTACGGATGAATGATGATATTCCTGTCGGGTTCTTGCGTGTATTTTTGTAAGCTGTTATAAAACATCACGATTTATCTTTGGACCACGCGGCCGGCTATATAAAGTATGTCGTAAAATGTATTTGTTTCACACTGCTTGCGTTTGAACGATAAATGCATGTTTTTCTTAACTCGCCCCAGCAATATAAAAACCTGAATTTGACCGAATTAAGAAATGCAATATGCCCGCACCCCGTTTGACTTCACTAATTATAACCCTAACATGAAATTTAGCAAGGAGAGAAGAAGATGGCAGAATCTTCAAAATTAGGAGATTTCTGAACGAAGGTGGAACAGCTTTGCTGAGGGTAAGCTTTTTGTCTTCGTCTGGGAAAAAAAGTCTACTTCTCATTTTAAAACTTTCAAAGACATTATATTTGTCACGAGACCGGTCTGCCGGGGACGTCCGATAAGGGAGGTTCCTCCAAGGTCAAACTGCAGGGTGGAAAGTTGACAGGGATAAAGCTGTGACATCATCCTTCCAGAACCTCCAAGAACGGCGCCACAACAGTCGGGTCGAAAAGAGGAGGAGGGAGGGACGAGAGACTGAAGTTAAAGGAATGTAAAGAAAAAAAGCTCGGTTTATTGGTTTTGAGATGAAAAGGAATGAGAGCTTCTGTTTTTTCCCTCCTCTGTTAATTTGATGACGGTGCTGGAAAACGGTGGTTTGGGATTCCTCCCTGGGGGGTTGATGGGACATTTGGAAGCTTCCACAGACATGAGGGAATGGCAGCGGGGCGGCAGTAGTGCCGTAATCCCCTGGAGCACGTGGCGGGGCTGTGCACTGGAGAGCGCCAATCAACCTCACGGAGAAAATGAAACTCCGCGGCTCTCAGATTCCGCTTTGCTTGAATGCGGATCCAAAGGAAACTAAAGGATGATGTACAAAGAGCTCCTGACTTTGTGAATAAACTAACACAGTGCTTCTCAACCCAGTCCTCAGGGACGGTGTACATTTTTGCTCCCGGCTCCCAGCCAATCAAGAACACCAAATACCTGGTACAGGTGTGCTGGGAGCTGTGAGGGAGCAAAAATGTGGAGTCTGGGGGTCCACAAGGACTGGATTAAGAAACAGTGAACTAACATACTCAAAAATATGGTGCAGTCTCATATTTTTTAGGGTGTAAATTAGTGTCTTTGGACATAAAAGCAGGCTGGACAAGCTATGATAAGGAATCCAGTAATGGGAGTTACTGCACCAGCTGTACAGAACAGGACTCCTTTGGTGCTGTGCACCTTGATGGGTGTCTGCAGCTGTATGTGATGTGTGTATAGGATCTGGGTAAATAATTGATCTTTAATTACTTGTATTTCCATAGGCATTATCTAATTGGAGGGAGGGCTATTCTGTGGCACAGATACTGGCAGCAGTTAAGGCTGCTGCCCTGGGGTAGGGGCATGGTGGTGCAGTGGAGGGCACTGTTGCTTCACACCTCAGGGACCTGGGTTTGAGTTTCTGCCATAGCTCTGTATGTGTGGAGGCTGCATTTACTCCCTATGTTGTAATGGGGTTTCCTCCAGCTACTCTGGTTTTTCCCCCTCTAGTCCAAAAACAGGCTGACGCTAAGTGGAATTACTGAGTCGCCTGTAGGTGTGAATGGTGTGTGAGTGTGCCCTGTGATGGGTTGGTGCCCCATCCTGGCTTGTTACTTGTCTTGTACCTGTAACTACTGGGATTCAATCCAGGCCCCTATAACCCTGAGTAGCATAAGCAGAAATAAATAAATGGATGGTATTTGGCAGGGATGTTCCCATGAGGCTTTTGCTGTTGGACCTTTGACTGATGTGCTTATCCTGAATTATCTGGTTATAAACAGCATGGCTCCTCAGTCTGCATCAAAAAAATGACACAGGCTGCCATTTCAGGTAATTTTTTTATATTATTGCATTTAACATGCTATTAAATTTGCATAACACAAGCTTGGCTTGATTCTCAGGGCACGGAGTGGGAGTATGTGAAGGATTTAAGATCTGGCTCAGACTGGAGGGGAGGGAAGGCAGTGGGGAAGTGCATCCGTCTGCATCCAAGCTGCGCCTCTTATAGTGCAGGAAGGCGTCCAAGGTAAGTTTTCCATCGCTGCGAAAGCCGCAGTGTCAGGCCCTGCCTGCTGTTACATTATCTCAGTTGGACTTTACGAGGCTCCCTGTTCTATAATGGGTACCACATGGAGAACCGGGATCTCAGAAAGAACTTAATTAAGTGTATTTTGCCTGCTGGGATGTGTCTTTTTTTGCCAGGATTGGAGGTGGACATTGATTGGGGGGGGCTGCAGTTATGCTTTTTGGGGGCTTCTTTCTTGGCATTGTCTAAGAGGAGACAAAGAAAGAGATTGGGACACCGCCATCCCCATGGCGCTACCAGTCGGGAAACGAGGCCCCTTGTGGTGGCCGCAGTTAGTGCAGGGCAAGTGGCCCCCAGCGGGACCTTCTGTTGACCTTGCATTGGCAGTCTAGAAAAACGAATCAGGAAACATGGCTGGACAGTGAAAAGGGCTCAGTGATCATGTTTCTGCTAACAATTTTTTGTTCTAGGAACATTTACCGAATGATACTATTAAGGTATGGAAACGTTCAAAGTGTCCAGTTTTCCTGCTGTGCCCAGGACATTATCCTACTGCTACAGCTAAGAGTAATAATATAAAGCAAATGCAGGGTGTGGCAGAGCAGCAGGTAAGACTGTCGCTGTACATCAGAGCTCGTGGGATCGCGGCTGACAGCATCCCTGTAGTATATATGTACGTTGTATATGAACGTTCTCTGCCAGCCTTGAGAAGACCATCACATAAAGGTAGCTAAAGTTCTGGGAACGTTCCCTCTTAGCTGGGGAGCCTTTAGGAAGGTGGCGTCATGGCAGTTGACGGTTGTTGCGGTCTGGAGGACTTTTCCGTGTATAACCGGGCCGCGGGCATGCCGAGCCGTCGTCAGAGGACGCTGGGATTAACCGCACAGTAGCACATTTCACTTTTCCCGTACAGCTGCTGACACACAGCACCGTTCACCCCCCGCCCTGGCATCAGCTTCAGCCAAAGATCACTGCTGTCAGCTGCTCGCTGCCGGAGCAAACGGGAACTGACTTCCTGTTATGGCTTCCTGGGCCTTGGATGAGTGGTTTACATTACGGCATCACACCTTAGCCTCTGGGTGTTTTGGCAGGGCTGCCCTATACCAGCAATGGTTAATGGCACGCAACATGCACTGGAGGGACTTTTAAAATATTTTAAAAATATATTTTATAAGGTGACTGAACAGTGGCAGATTTATGTACATATCCATGCTGGGAGCTTTTTCCTCAGTTACCCTTTCAAATGGTGGTTGGCAGCCAGCTTACTTTGGAAAAAAGAGCAGCACCACCTCCTTCCTGGGAAGCGGGAGGCATAGCCGGCTGACTTTGGGTCCCAGTCCCAACAGAAGCAGGCGTGGATGCCGCCAGATGCAGAGAATGCCAGTTTAATGAAACTGAACCTGCCGGTGAAAGAGCACAGGCCAACTAAATTAAGTGAGCAGAATAAGCTGAAGTTATGCGATATGAGACGTAGCCCAAACGTTGAAAAGGTTCAAAGCAGGTGAAGCGTTTTGACTCGACGGCAGGTCTAGTGTGTTAAGTGGAAAGAGCCGCTCCTTGGAACAAGATGTCTCTGTCTCCAAGCTCCAGCTTCAGCTACAGAGAAATGGGTGAAAGAGATGGAGACATTAGTCAAAGCGGGGTAACTAAGGGGAGTAACATGAATCAAATGGAAGTTAACCTTCAGGCGATGTTGTTAAACAGCAGATTAACCGTAGGCGACATTAATCGCTCCTGGGAGTTTTCCTTACACAAAAATGTTCTGAGGGCAAAAGAAAAAAATGATTGGTTCAGAGAGATAGCCAATCAGATTGTAGAGGAGATGGGTCCAAGCAACTAGAGGAGGCGGGACCAAGACATCTGAATAGTTGGTTCTGCCTTCTCTAGTTGCTTGGATCCACCTCCTCTGCTGTCTGATTGGATATCTCCCTGAACCAATCATTTTTCCTTCTGCCCTCAGAACATTTTTGTGTAAGTAAAACTCTCATGAGCAAATTAGTCAAATGGAGGTTAATCTCGAAGGGGTGACGTTGGTCAGTGGTGAAGTATCTCCAGATGCCCACAGCGATCCATATAAGTACCGAGCCTTTTCCAGGTTCTCGCTTCCACTGTTACTTTTTATATTTTCATTGACAGGGCGAGTATTTGTGTTTACCTGCAGTGTGATGAGATGATGCGGAAAAGTTCAACTTGCCACCCCCCTCCGTGATTCCAACAAGTGGTATTTTCCTGTAACGACTGAAATCATGTGCGTGGGTGAGGAAAGAGCAAGTATCCTCCACTCGGCCTTTTGCCAGCCATCACAATAGCACAGTCTGTTTAAAGAGCGAGTTTTAGTATAACTCTCAGTTTTAACTCACATGTCCAGGAGATGTTTCTGATAGTGGAAAGTGTTTATAGAAAATGATTATTATTATTTCGGAAGGATGTGCTTTTTTTTCTTTTTCTGTTTTACTGCATCAGATGTGAGAAGTTCTCAAGGAAGGAAAATGTGTGTCAAAAAAAATCTCCAAAAATGACAGCAGGGAGGTATATATGCAGAATGGTGTCTGTGGTCCAAATCATAATTATAAATCAATGGGATTTGCAAACTCAGTCGCCGTCTCCCTTACTTCACCCTAAGTATCCACAATAAAAGATCTGCGGTGTTCAATGCCCTTCAAGGGAAACTTTACAAGAGTCTTGTCCCTGTGTAATAACTGCATGGGATTTGGAGGAACATAGCTGAATTCAGACCCAGGTAATGTTTACTGTGCAATGCTTTGACGTTTACTTGAATCATGGCACATTTATCCAGAGGGACTAAGAGGTTAGTGTCTTAATCAGAACAGAAGATCAGAGGCTGTACACTCAGTACATTTTTCTGAATTATTACTAGTAATATTCCAGCTTAACTATATTAAATCTGCATCAAAAGTTTTTAATTGCCCCAGTAAAGACGTAAGGGGCCGGTGTGGGACACCCAAGTGCTGAACTCATAGTTCAACAAGACAGCAATTTAAAAGAGACACATTGTCACGAATCCCGGTGGTTCCGGCATGAGGGCGTGGCATGGTTCAGGCAGGAAGGAAGGTGGACGACCCACTTGTGGCTCACAGGGAAACAGAAGTTTATTAAGAGAACAGAAAACACAGGGAACTGTACACAACAAAAAGTACCACGAGGGGTCAAAAGCAAAAGGGGATGAACAAAGACTAATTGCGGGCGGGCGGGCGGGCAACGACAAAGAACCACTGGGGAACTGAACTGAGGCAGGGACTTAAATACTGAAACTAAACCGGGTAACGGCACAGCAGGAATGAAACATGAAACAATTAACCAATCAGGGAGAACATACAAGGACTGACGCAAGAAAACAGGCAACAGGTGAAACTAATTATTAACTTAAGGAAAACTGGGAGATCACAGGGAAACTCAAACTGACAGAAAGAGAATCTAATACTGGGAATAACAGACTGGTAAAAACACAATCAAGGGCACAAAGGCAAAAAAACAAAACCGAATACAAATCAAAACACAGGGACTAGAAAACTGATACAATTGAAACACAAGGGACCACACAAAGCCTGACAGGAGGAACAAGATGGCCAGTGACACCTGCTGGCCAAACGGGGAAGGGACACAAAAGACTTGGACAACAGGAGCTGACCCTGACACACATTGAAAGGGACCAGCCATGTCTCGATTTGAACGCCTGTTTCAGGCTATAGATGGTAATGAATCTGAACCCTTGGTATAGACCCCTTGAGGTGATCAGACACTCTGAATGGAGGGCCCCTTAAAACTGAAACTTCACCAATTACTGTGAACTGGTGACACTGCTAACTCACACACTGTGTTGTTACCTTTGCATTTTGATCGTGACATTTCAACATCCCTACACTTTTTTTTCCAAAAACATGAGCAGCCAACCAATTGAAAACAGCCACCCTTAACCTTTCATGCACAATTAATGAAGTAACTTCTCAACAATTTTCTTATCAGTATTTTTCTTCCAAGTAGTAGCACATGTTCAAATCTCCATCCGCCACAACCTGGTGTTGATTATAGAATCTCTTGACAACGTGGGTCCCTGGGAACTCCTGGAGGTTCAGGTTACGTCTTCCAGAGTGCTGCTAGCGGAGCCCGTTTCCTAGAAAATGACATACGTGAGAGTGCGCTCTCTCCTATTAAACGTTAATCCTCTCGGAAACTATGGAGGAGAAACCCCTGTGTTCCACAGTGCGGTCGGCCTATGTATACAATGCTAAGCTACACAGTATGATCATGGTGTATATGATTATAATGATGATAATAGCTGCTGCTGAGCTCCGGTTTCTGAGAAACTCCCTGCCTTATTACCAGAGCAAACAGTACATTGCAGACATCACCCTATGAAAACGTAGCTTGTTTACAATTTGAAGAATACTATGATAGGTCTTGAGCCACTTAGCATCTACAGACTTCCTGCATAGTTGCTATGTAGTTCTGACGTGGGTATCCATGACAAGTTGTAAAGATGTCCCTGAAAGCTCAAAGTTCAGAAGCTAATAGCTAATAGTCTGTCTCTTCACCAAAGACCTTTCACATGGGTTTGTTAAACCTGGGCTCTCTGAATGGATACGGAGAGGCAAAAAAAAAGAGAAAATCCGTCACTGCGGCATGCGTTTCCATCTTCCTGAACCTCAACCGCAGTTTCCATCCTACTATAAATATTTTACCTCCCAAGTTTTTATGTTGTATTTTTTTCCCCGCTCCTTTTGATTTGAAGGGCTTTGCCAGCAATAACATTAAGATGCTGACAAAACAGGAATTTATTTTACGCTTTTGCGTAAAATCCACTTACTAATTTCTTTCGCGGCGTTCAGTAGCTCAGGGCTTCCTGTGGGGTATCTCTATGACTAGCAGAGTGCCGAAGCTTCTCACTTGATTTCTGAAACGGCCAGTCAAAGCTTTTAAGCCTCTATTAAGGCATCATGGATGCTGGCCACAATGAGCAAAGTGACGTGTCACATGAATGACAAAACAGAGCCACATGCTCCTTTTGGCACATCCCAGCTGTACCCCCGCGCTATCGCCCTTCTGTTGCCTAACCGGGCACCACTTTGCTTGTGGGACATCCAGTTAATCTGATGCTCTTTGCCACTTACGGCGCCATCTCTGGGGACAGACTAAAATGACAGCACGGGTCAGAGGTCAGTGGGTTAAAGGTCATTATGCCCATGTGAATTGTGGGACTGTTACCTTCAAGCTATGAACATACATCTGCTAATGCCTCAGTCTGGACACTTCATCAGTGAAGTTCCTGGGATCATCGGGTCTTTGAGTCTTTCAGCACCATACACCCTCCTCACAGCTGTTCGTTCCCCCACAGGGTGGTCCGATGGTGGTGCTTTAAATCCCACCCTCTCCAAAGAGGGAGTGGGGGGGTGTTAAGCCTCTCGGTCTTTGTCGGGGCATTTTCTCAAAATCTGTCCCAGTATGGTTGGGAAAAAGACCCTCTTGGTCACAGGTGCAAATGCGTGCCTGCGGATATCTGCGATGAGATCTCCTGGTGCTGGTCGCTTCACTTCCTGGCGGGGCTCCTTGCGGGTGGGCCTGTGAGCATTTGCGCTGACCAATCAGAGCACGCTAAGACCTCATTCACACTCCGTGAGGAGAATTTTGCTCCAGAGAAGCTTTAGCCCTGGTTTTTCCGAGTGCTCAACAAAGATGCTAACCAACAGTACGTTTCTGCAGCTTTCCGGCTCAGATTTTCTCTTTGTACTTTTCTGTTGAATCGTGGTAATATGGTAATATTATGTCAAATACTCATTATAAAACATTTATTTTTGTTAATTCAAGTATTTCCTCATGACAGAGGTCCTAATGCAGCTTGATTCAGACAACTAAGACATCACAGCTGTCTGTTTGGCAATTTCCTGTATGTGTCTGTGCCCACAGTGTGGCATTTTCCATGAGTCATGTGTATCAACAGTGACTCTAACAGTATTTCTGAGAAGACAGGGAGGGATATTGACAGAGAAACTGAGAGAGGGACAGAGAGG
>JAODLD010000124.1:7583498-7596104 GCA_026781065.1 Mormyrops boulengeri
GAGACTGACAGAGACACAGACAGGCTGAGAGAAAGACAGGAAGGGAGACTGACAGAGACACAGACAGGCTGAGAGAAAGACAGGAAGGGAGACTGACAGAGACACAGACAGGCTGAGAGAAGGAAAGGGAGGGAGACTGATGGAGACACAGACATACTGAGAGAAGGAAAGGAAGGGAGACTGATGGAGACACAGACATACTGAGAGAGGGACTGGGAGGGAATCTGACAGAGACACAAACAGGCTGAGAGAAGGACAGGGAGGGAAACTGACAGACACAGACATGCTGAGAGAAAGACAGGGAGGGAGACTGACAGAGACACAGACATACGAATACAGACAGAGGTACTAACAGAGAAAAAGACTGATAAAGTTTACACCTTTTATTTACGCTGCTAACTAATTCAATAAGACAGTTTTAATTCAATGTGACAGTTTTACTCAGTCACACTAGTCCTCTGGTAGTGTACTGCAAATGTTCAGATTAGGAGTGTATCATTTTAGACTATTGAGGTCAATACTCAGATGGTCATGCTGTTTTTATTATGTTTTGTTATGTTTAAGATTTACTGTCTTGGTAATACTGCACAGAACTATCTCTGACCGTACTACACTTAGTACTAGTGCCATTAGAAAACCATTCACTGTATTTCAGATCAAACCATCGTTATGTAACTTTCTGAAAACATTTCCACTAAATCTGCATGTGCTGGACATCTGTGCCTCATCTTTGACTGTGAGATGAAGGATAATGAATTTCCAATCCATATTATGCTAACCATGCGATCCCATGCCTGTGTTTGTATTTTCACATCCATTCACTGCGTCCACGTGAGTTCACTTCAGCAAGAATGGAAATGCAAACTCTCCCGATGAGAAAGAGACTAACATTACCTCCCGCGGCTTTAGCGGGTTAGCTGAGCTGTACTCAGAATGTCGTCACTGCGCGCTTAATAAAAGGCAGGTGTAAGAATCGGGATGGACACGCAGCCAGGGGGGAGCTGTCTGGGGTTGCATGTTTTGAATCTCCTCCATGCCTACAGAGAGCCCTTATCTGTGGATGTCCATGTGGAAAGATCTCCATCTCTATAGTTTTCCAGTCTGTTTCCGAAATAAAACTTCTTCAGAAGTTCAGGACAACACAGTAGCTCACAAATTTGCAATACACCTCCAGGGTTGGGGGTTTAAACCATACCTATGCTCTTTATGTGGTGTTTGCGTGCTTTTCGTTTGTTGAGTTGGTTTCCTCCAAGTACTTCAGTTTCCTCCTGCAGTCCAAGGACAGGACTGATTTCACATTGTGTGTTGGCATGTGTGCTATGACGGATAAGCATCCCACCCAGGGTGGTCCCTGCTTTGTGCCCTCTGCTACCTGGAATAGTCTTCAGTTACTGGTTAAGTGGTTGGAAGAGAGATTGATGAATCTTTAGAAGGTCTTTAGAACATATAACTTGAAGAGCATTGCAGAGAACTGCGGAGAAAGGCTGTCCTCTTTGTGGTCTGAAACGAACATCTTAATGTGATTTGTTATAATTTGAAATGGCATGAAAATAACCTGCATTCAGGGTTCCCTAACCCTAATTTTGTGGTCTTTGCTGCTTGGGATGGACTTCAGGAACCTTCATTACCCTGACCAGGATAAGCAGTTAGAAGATGGATGGATGGATGGATAGATGGATGGAAGGACGGATGGATGGACAGACAGACGGATGGATGATGGATGGATGGATGGATGGATGGATGGAAGGACGGATGGATGGACAGACAGACGGATGGATGGACGGATGGATGGATGGACAGACACATGGATGGACAGACAGATGGATGGATGAAAGCATCAACACCAACAGTTGCAGGAGACCCACCATGCCAGATGAAGCGTTAACTCTGGCCAAAGCATGTTGGTGTTTCGCTCTATGTCCTGTTAGTCACCTATAGGGTGTTGATCTTTTTTCATCGCAGGTTTAACTTTGGTGAGTGTGCAGTGGAGCTCATATACCATCAGGTTCTCCACTGAATTCTCTAAAATGGTCAAGGGTTGCTGTGAATATTGGGAAGTTATTTGGCAATGATAATTTGGCAAGATATCATTTGCTGAAAAGTGTTTTTCTCTATTGTAAATTCTAGTTGAAATGTTTGGTTTATTTCTGTGTTTAATTTGAAAGGCCCTTATTCTGCTATTTGTTTAATCTGAATCTTCTGGATTCCCCAAAATGGAAATGTTCATAATAATATGACGAACCAAATTAAGCCCACTTGAGTTCAGCTCATTGTCCTGAGGAATTGGAATGTTGTTTAAAAATTCCGGACAGTGTTTGGAGTGATGAAACATTCTGCTCTGCGGAGCGAAAGGAGGAAATTCTTCAGGTAATAGCTCGGAGAAACTAAGAAAACTGATTTACTGCAGCAGAAATAATCACTAGCTTGACTTTTACTGTTATTTAGGAGAAGCACAAAGCATACCGCGCTTTAGGCGACCTTCACTATGCTTTTTTTTTCTTATCGTATACAATTTATCAAACCTAATAAAAAAACTCCCTGTGGAGTTCGAGTCATGAGGAAGCACAAAGCTTTTGCCCAGAATTGCCATGGCAACAGGTGGAAAAACCGGAAAGCTTGGCCCCAGCCGACCATGGGAAACTAGACTGGGTACCTGAGGCTCCGTAACCACTGATGTTACACTGAATACAGGTACTGGACCAGACATCCAGAGTGCAGTGACTTTCTCGCCTTTAGGGATAACGTCCAAAGACTGAACACAATTTCCAGGCAGCCCCCACTCTTTTATAGTTCCATCCAACATTATCATCATCTCCAGCTGGGCACGACTGCTAGAAATATTTATTTGTTTCTGACCTCCATGTTTGGCCTTTTCCTGCGTTTCTGTGCCAGCAAACCTCATTCAGGCTAGGCATTTTTTGGTTTAATGGACTTAAGGCCCGTTGGAATGGAGGGGGGGGGGGGGGCTGGTATCTGATAGGCGCATAATCCTTTGTTAGCTGGGTCCCCCCCTTATGGTTTGTAGGGTAGTTGATCCATATTTAACCTCTGCCACAGTCGCGCACTGATGTCTAACAGGTGTCCCAGAACCGGCTCTGGGCGTTCTTCTTCCACGACTTACAGCCTCCGCTCATCGAGTCTTGAGAGGTTTTCCTTACAAAGTCAACATGAGCGGCTACACTCTCACCACGTCAGGCGGTGTTTCCGCTGTCGGCTCCCCGGTTCCTCACTCGGTTTGCCATGTCTCTCTCCCGCCCTCCATCCCAGCCTGCCTTTCTCATTTTGTGGTATCCCTGACGTTCTGCTATGTCTCTCTGAGTGCGGCGTTTCACTCTCTCTCAATTTTAACTGTCTCCTTACATCCCTGCGTCAGGCATCGCTGACAACTTTAGACAACGGAGGGAGAATTCCTCGCTTCTCTTTTTCCGCCAGGTATCCATTTCCTACCCGTTTACAGTCTCAATTTTTGGGGCAGTAAATCTCCCGTAAGACTACTCAATTGAATTAATGAGACTTTTTCCAGAAACATATTCGAAAAACTGGCCCTTAACGACATTTAGAGGCTAGGATTCGGGAGGCTGGTTTACCGACACGTGTAATCATTCTGGAAAGTCTTGTTCTGTCGTGTGTTCGATCCGGGCAGCCGCATGAAACACAGCGCTGGAGGTGTGAAGGTTCCTCAGCAGTAAACGATGGAGTTGTTGAAATGGTGAAATGGCTCCTTGAGGTACAGACCCCACATGCTTTCTCCTGCATCTCCAATTGGTTACTTTTTTGTCTTCTGCCACTTGACATGGAAAAGCATATTACAGACTGACTTAAATTAGTAATGCGGTGCATGAAATCAAGACCCTTAACCCCCTGAAATATGCTCTAGTGGTGCTGGATAAATGGCTTGGCCCTGAATTCAGGCCCCAAGCTTCACTCTCACCTGTGTGTGAGTCTCTAAGGCAGGGGAGGGTAATCTTATGCGCAAAGGACCAGTGTGTATGCAGGTTTTTGGGATAACCTTTGTTCAAACCCAGGTGTGAGAACTCTTCAGCCAATCAGTCCTCTAATTAGTAATCTATTTAGGGAGTTACAGCAAAAACCCATAAACAGAGCAGCCCTTTCTGGATACGATTACCTACCTCTGCTCTAAGGAGAGCAGGATGGGATATGTGAAAAGCAGTGTTCTAATATACTTGTACAAACGGCCAATAAAACATCATTACATTTCAACCCTGCAGCAGTTTCTGGGTCACTCTGTCATGGGGTTTGAACCAGTGTCCTTACAGACAGTGAGCCACACATCTCTGTACACTGTGGCCTGAGAATGACATCAGGAAGATGCACTGGCAAACATGCAGAGGGTCTGTTCAACTGTCCGGATGTTTCATTACCGAGACCAATGGAGTCTGACACTTTTATGCATCATTAATTGGACAGACATCTGAAGGAGACTCTTTACAGTCATGTCTGACTGAGAATGCTGAGGCATTACTGCTACCCCCGGCTCACAGTTCAGTTTTCAGTTCAGAGTTCAGTTTTACTGGGGGTCCAGTCCAGCAAGAGGCACACTGTTCAGGAGAGTGAATAACGTCCTAGAAGGAGATCCAAGGGACGACTTTTATGAGCTTTGATTTCCTTCACTTTTCCACAGGGTAACTGGTACACATATCATACACACAGATCCAGAATCTCTGTTGAGAAAAAAAAAATCACACTCCAGCTAATGGAACATCTGTGTTTCAGCTAAAGCGTATGTTTCACCACACATTTCACTTTTATTCACCTCATCCTTGATTTAACCACTTGATAACATTCTTATAGAATATGCTTTTTCAGTCCTAGTTCAAGGGACTTACCCTAGATGCTGCTAAAACATGTCTTATTTTAATTTATCCCATATTTTATTAATTTGCTCATTCTGGTTAATCGGTTAATAAAGTTTTATTTGCCATAAACGGTTTATAACGACAAAATGCTTTGGAGAGGAGGCATTGTGGACCAGAAGACAATCCACTGAAAGGGCTACAAAGTGGAAATGCTGATACTCACAAAACAAGGTCCATACTTTCTATCTCTCACCACTGGGCACGGGATACTCTGAATGGTATACCAACCAATGACAGGACACCTTGAATGATATGCCAGCCAATGACAAGACACCCTGA
This sequence comes from Mormyrops boulengeri, assembly GCA_026781065.1. Lineage (NCBI taxonomy): Eukaryota > Metazoa > Chordata > Actinopteri > Osteoglossiformes > Mormyridae > Mormyrops > Mormyrops boulengeri. The sequence goes on from JAODLD010000124.1 coordinate 7,588,655, forward strand.
ACAGTATGCCGGCCAATCACATGACACCCTGAACAATATGCCAGCCAGTCACACGACACCCTGAATGGTATGCCAGCCAATCACACGACACTCAGTAACATGCTAAGGGCAACATAGGGATGCCAGTTCTCTTAACCGCAAGCTCACAGAGCTAAGGGTGGAACTCGTACACCCAGTCATCGGATGAAAGCACATTTCTAACCACTGAGCCATAGTACCACCCCCATAAATCTAAGTGGAACAGAAAAACCACAATGCTTCCAAGGAGATGCATAAATCCTATCATATATATACTAAAACAATGGCAGTATTGTGCCACACATAGCCTACTGTGTGACTATTATAGCCTGGTGGCTCTTTAGCCACTAAGCTAACGCTAAGATTTTCATTCTGCAGTGTGGCCTGTAGACACTGTGCGTTTCCCCAGATCAAAAGGAATCTTTTTCTATGATTGTGATAACCTAAAATAATAACTGATCTTTTGTACTTATTATGTTTCTTCTCCCCAGAGGGCACTCTAGTAAAGTTAATGGAAATTAAAGAGCGCTTGAAGTTTATTTTTTGTGAGGCTTAATGAACAATGTTTTTTTTCCCCTAATAGATTTTCAGAAATTTTATTGGGTTACATTAATTAGTCTTTCACTGAAAAGAAAAACGACCGCCTGTTTGGCTGCCATTGCTTGCCACAGGACTGCCAGCCGGGAACTGTCAAAGAAGCGTGTTGAAACACGAACGTTGGGCTTACCGACACGGTTAGCTCTTAATGTTGGGCAGCTGGGTTGGTACAGGGAGCCCCCTGCTGGTGGGGGACAAATGGGAGTTTTTAGCTTGACAATTTCACAGCTGGTAGCATAATGAGGAGGCCCTCTACCACCTGCCCAAGCTCATAAAGTAGCCTGATGACAGAGAACGGAAGAGTCTGAAACATTTCCCCCGAACATATGGTATCCCTGTGAACAAGGTGCCCATCAACCCATGCAAGGAAAGGTCTGGCTCGGTAGTGACACAAGGGCAGGCCATTGTGCTTGGCCCCGCTGACCTGTATCCATGACGACCGGTGGGAGACTCCTCCATCCCATGATCAAAGAGTATCAGAATGGTGGCTCAGCCTGGAGACCTCACAGAAAGTTTTGTCCTCTTTCTCCTCAGTGGAAAAGCCTTCCGTCACTCTTGTTCCATATAGAATTTCTCTCACACTTATGAGTCGTTACAGATGTAGTCCATCAAACATGATGTGCATGTATGTGCGGGGGAGGGGGGGGGCGGTCTCCCCAGCAACACCCTGTGAGCCAGCGGGACCTTGTCTCTCTATTGAAAGGGTAGGGGGAGGGAAATGGCTACAACTATTAAAGCAAAGTGAAAATTAATTTTAAACTGAAATCAATATTCAATGCAGAAGCAAACATCACCATGAACTGTAGGTACAGTCTAAACCCTTAAGGATTACTTGGATTTCCGCTCTAAGTTACTAATACCAAAGCACAATCTGCTTTAACTAGTAACACACAAACCCTTTTTAAAAAAATATTAACTTCATTAACATTTGAATATCTCAATAAGATTCTATGGTCTGTTCTCTGAATTAGTCATTCCTGAATGGGAAGTTTTTATTGTTGAAGGAATTCTGTTGTTGATTTACTCTTGTGTTTCAGATCATTGTCTTATTGCATCATGGAACTTCTCTTAAGCTTCAGACACCTACCCTGGCATTCCCTTGTAATATTTCTTGAAACAATGTTCCATTCATTGTTCCCTCAATGAAACAAGCTGTCCAGGCCCTGAAATGCTGCCTCCATTATTCTTCACAGATAAGATGAGTTTTTGGTCCTGGTGTGCAGCAGTCTCTGCTGAAGAGCTCAACTCTTGTTTCACACACCCACAAAACAATGTCTTAATAGTGTTATGGGACATCCAGGTGGTCTTTTTCAAACTCGAATCATGCACCAGTATCTTTTTCTGGAGAGCAGCTGTGCTTGTCCTTCCATCCACACCGTTGGTGTTCTGTGTTTTTTTTTGAAGGTGACACATAGACACAAGAATGAAGGCAAACACTGGCGATTTCTACAGGTCCTCTGCCAATACCCAAGGGTGCTTTTCAACTAGGCTGACCAGATAATCCATGTCAGGGGGGACACTTTGAGCTACTTCCTGTTCTACTAATCACTTTAAAATTGAAAGGCTCATGCGCTTCGCTACATAGTTCAGCTCTTCTTGTGCTCTGACTGGTTTGTTTCCATCATTAAAAGACTCATCCAGCTGTTTCATATTAACATTGCTGACACATTGATTATTATAGGACCAATCAGTACACAGCAGGAACTTGGTGCTTAAGTGAAATCCAGGTCCTTTTAATTGAAATGGTAGTTTACAAATCCTGTCCAAATGTCCTCCTTGACATGGATTATCTGGTCACCCTACATTTTTCACCTTCTTCAGATGCCCTGCTCTTGCTGTGATGTTTACGTGATTCTGCTCTTTGGGACTGGAGCAATAGCACGTTTCTTCCATTGGTAAATGATCTGCCTGAAGATGGACTGAAGCGGACCCAAGTCTTTAGAAATGCCTTTATAACCCTTTCCAGTCCTTTCAACTTCAACAGCTCACCTTCAAAGGTCCTCTGAAATTTCCTTTAATTGGGCCATATTTTGCACTTGAAGTGAATTCACCTGAATCCAATTACCCTCTTTTCAAGAGGTCATTATCTAAGAAATTAGCATATTTTTTCATTTATGAAATGTGAAGTGGTGTGTTGTTGTTTGTTAAAGAGACCATCTTCAGGTTTTATTTTGACTAAGATGAAGATGGGATCACATTTTTGGAAGCGTTCACGCCGGAATCCAGATGATTCTGAAAGGTTCACAGGCTTTTTCTTGCAACCCTAATGAGCCAAATCGGTTTCCCCACGGTTGAGCCAGAGATGACTTTATCTTGCTCTGCAACTGAGCCAGCAGTGCCCGCTGGTGCTCATGCAACACGTGTATGCCGCCTGCACAATGCACTGCTCTGTCCCTCTCCACTCCACTCGGACAATCCAACCCTTGTTTCCCTGCTTCAGCGACTCCATTTCCGCCAGCGCGGAATACAGCGCCCATTTAATGTAAACATCAAGGCCGGTGTGTGTGTGTGTGTGTGTGTGTGTGTGTGTGTGTGTGGTTTTTTTTTTTTTTTTTTTTTTACTTGACCTTGGTTCTAGAATGTAATTCTGGCCTGACGTTACACTGAGGGGGTTAAAGGACTTGTGTTTTGGGCTGGTTCACTGCTGCAGGACTGGCTAACGCGCTCAGAGGGGAAAATTAGTGGTGTTTTGCGCTGCAAATTCAAACAACATGTCGTAACGTTGCACAAAGCCTTTCTTCTCCCAGACCATTTTGTTTCTTCCCTCTTTTTTTTTTCTCTCAGACAAGTTTTTTCCTCTTAGGAAAATCCTGGCTTTTAACGAGCGGTGCAGTTTCCAGGAGCTGGGGGGAGAGCTAAACATGGGGGTAGGAGAAGTGCTGGGAGATTCTGAGGGATGCAGCCATTGACCTGGGGTCCCTCTTGGGCTCACTCTTGGGGTCCCTCTCTGCCCCCAGGGCCTGCAGTGAGCTAGCAGACATCGTGACCCCTATGTACCGAGATCCTCAGCAACAGGGCACCCATCTCATGTTATTTAAGAGACCGGAGACCCATTTGTTTGGCCTGCAGTAAGTAATGCAAGTACTGGTGCTGTAGTGGCTGTGTTCTGCCTTAATGCCGTTCAGCTGTCATCGTGTTAATTCCCTGGCATTTCCATTTCACTGCCTCCCGGTGCCGCACTGTTAAATGTGTTGGATATTTGTGCCATTGTTGTATCAGTTTGCTTGCCAGTTTTCTCAAATTCCACTGCATAAAAGATGCCCATTTTTGGCTGATCATTTGGTAATTTTCCTGTCATTGGTCATTGTGTTCAATGGCTAAAAATATGTATAAAATGTTTAAGGAGACTGTCCAGGACTGAATAGCTGTACATGGTTTATTGCAACAATCTGGATTATATAGGGGCTCATTGCATTACATTACAAAAATACTTTAACCCAGTGATTTATGTACAACAGGCACATTGATTCTTCTGTGGTGGCAACAGTTATACAGTCTGTGTAGTAGAGAAGTGTCTGCTTGGAGTTACGGTAAAAGAAACTGTAAGTTGAACTGCCCCCAGTCATACTGACTCACATCAGACACCAAAATGGAAGGTAAAATGGTTCCCTAGATGACTGTGGCTGTCCCAGTGAAATAACTTTTCCACCTCAGAAGGTCTTCATTCACTCATATCTCAAGAAAGCCTGCATGGTGTAGATGGTTTTTCTCATCCATTCTGCATGTTTGGAGTTTTTTAAACACTGGTGAAGCAGCTAAACTTTTTTGCGTTTTTTCCCCCATGAATCTAATTAAGTCAGAAAAGGTTTGCTATTAAAATGAGCAAAGAACATGTCTGCGAGTATAACTGCATCATCATTATGACTGATGATGATGCTGTACAATTACATCGCTGAAGAACCGGCCTCGATAGATTGGCATAACATGCACGGAACCAAATCTGGATTTGGGTGTCGTTATATATATCGTAATTTATAATCCAGAGTTTTGTTTCCTTTTCCCATTACAAAACAAAGCTCATCTCATTCACACACTCGCAGCAGGCTGATGTACTGAGGATAATGCGAGATTACATACCTTCTCTTGGGCCTTTGAGATGCCTGCATAGACTCTCCCGCTAGGCCCAAAGCACCCCCTATCCACAGGGAACATCTTACAGTACACACAGTCCACAACAATGCTGCACTGCCTCCCGTTCCTTGGTCCCAGAAAAATGCGCCATTATCTCAATCCGAGGTTCTCTCACAACGCAGATCCAACTAAAGTTACCCACTGACTTACATTAAATGCTTACCTTCAAATGTATATGTCCATAAATGTCACTGGATTAGTACTCCTGTGTCAGATTTTCAACCAGACATTGATTACGATTAATATTTTCAAGACTAGCGCTCTTGGCTCATAACGGCATCAGTACAAAGCTTTGATTATTTACATATTATTTATAGACGACGCCTTGAAGACTTAAATGGTATGCTTTGCTGTGAAACGCCTCATCAAAAACGGTAAATGCTACTCTATGGGGTCTATTATATATATTTTTTGCTAGTGTTTTTCAAGTTTGGTGTATAAGGAAATGGGATAGGTAATGTGGAGAAAGTAATTCTTATTTATTTCATTCGTTGCCGTGTGACTGCGGTGCACCTCCTCTAGGTGAAACGCAAAACAAGAAAAACATTCAGCGATCACCCTTTATTGTGTAGAATGGAGGGAACCTGGTCAAAGGCTTTCAGGATGAGTTTTATGGGACAATGCCACTGGCGTGACTGTCTGACCATCTTTGAAGTCATTGCACTCCCCAGACTGAAATGTCTACATATTTAAAGGAAAATATACAAGATAAATTGGAAAAAAAGCAGAACAAAAAAGCTGATGTAAAGATCTTGGAATACTAAAAACACTCGGGGCACTGAGGTCCAGCCTAGACATAAATTGTCCTTTGTGTTTCATTATTTTCTTCCCTTAATGGAAGGTGTTGGCGTTTGGCCGAATCATCATGGTCACTTTCTTCAGGGAGTAGGCTCCGCCCCTGAACTCTGCCCAGTAGACTCCATCTTGGTAGCGGCTACGGTAGTGGCCCCCCCGATACCACACACCGTTGAGGTTGGAATGGGCACAGGCGTTGTACCACCAGCCTCCCTTCTGATAGTGGGCACAGTTACCTGGGGAGGAAGTGAGTGAGCAGACATTGTAGGTGCCTGTTCAGGTTCTGAACCTTTCTGAGAAGACTCAATCTCAGAAAAAAAATAGTTCATTGTATTTTGAGAGCCCCAAGACATAATAATATTGATAAATGCTCTAGATGTACTAAAAGCAGGTATAATTGTGTGCCACGTGGTCGTACCTGTGTACACGTCATGGTCCCTGTCCAGCGTGGTGAACTGCTTGCCGTTGTGCCAGGTCAGGGAGTCTCCTGCATTGCCGTGGTAACGCCCCACCCGCAGTTTGTAAAACTCGGCCTCCGACTCGACCCGGAAGCTGGCGTACTCCGCGAATACCTTCCGGCCTGACCAGTCCTCCAGCGTGACCAGAAGCTTATAGGTGCCATGGTTGGTCAACCAGTAGATATTCTCCAAACCTAGCCAGTATTCGCCGTCGATGTTCCCAAATCCTTGCTGCAAGAACGGGACCATGAAATGGGGTTAAATTCATGCCGGTTAGCCCCAGCACCACTGGGGCCCTGGGAGCCCAGTTTAACTGGTTATTGTATTAGCAGTTGGTGAAGATTCAGAAAGCATCACAATGACCCTGTTGGTTTGTGGCCCCCCATCATGCTGACAGCAGGGTCCTTCTGGGACCAGCCCGGATTCAGACTCCCTACTTGTGGTCTGCTTCATGCCTGCTTATGGACTGGAAGATGGGAAATCAAGGGGAACCGAGACGGGTGAGTCATCCCAGCCAAGCAGTAGAGACTGAGGATGCTTCGTGTGGGCCGTGGGAAGTAAGGGCAGGATTCTCCGGCATCATCTTCAGGCTTGTCTCTAATTTCTCATCAGTGATGCAGTTCGTTCTTAGAATCCTGGGAAGAAGCTTACACTTACTACCTACTAAAGGGCCTTGTAGATGAATGTAGGAACATATTGACACATAGAACAGAGCCCTGACACATGGCTGGAGTCACAAGTAGCCAAGCTTTTGCAAGTAACCCCCCACGCTTCAAGACGTGCAGCTGTACACAAAACAAATTCATGGTATCCCATTAGGACTGGCCTTGGATTAAATTAAATATCAGTCCTGGACCATGGGGTTCCCCATCATATTTACCAAGTGATAAATTGTGCCAACAGCAGTGGGGGGGGGGGGGCATGGTTTGGGGTCCCCCACTTTCCCCACTACATCGGGCCATCGGGAAGATGCACGGCATCCCATACGGCAAAGTCCAGCCCTGTGTCCAACTACATACTACATTTCCTTTTGGAGCTCTCAAGGTATCAGTCCTTAAAGTATTTGCTGTCCGTCTGCTCCTGTGCTAGAGTTCCTTACCCACATGGTACGGTGTTGACTGGGGATCATTTACAGTAAGAATATCGCTCGAAATCCTACCATCCGATTTTCGTGTCATTTCTATCAAGAATATTTCTATCCTTCTACAAGTTAATATCTGTGAGATAGATATACATTATGTGTATACTTTATATTATGTTTATATTTTGTGTACTTAGTGAATCTTTCTTGTTTCCAAAAAAACCACATGCACACAGGAGAAAATATTGTTTCCAAATGTTTTTTTACTGCGGGGGGCGGGGCGGGGGGGGCGCGGGGGGGGGGGGGGGGGGGGGGGGGGGCGGGGGCGCGGGGGCGCGGCGGGGGCGGCGGGCGGGCGGCGGGGGGGGGG
>JAODLD010000124.1:7614512-7627472 GCA_026781065.1 Mormyrops boulengeri
CGCCGGTACATTGCACGCGCCCTGCTGCTCTGCCGTTATATAGCGCGCCGGGCCGCGAGAGGCCAGGCCCCCCTCCGGGGACGGGACGGGGCGGGCTCGCCCGAGCGTCGGGGGCGGCCAGCGGGGGGGGGGGGGGGGGGGGCGGGGCGGCCCCACGCGGCCGCCCCCGGTGTGGGGGGGGGCGGGGGGGGGCCTTTTCAGTTACGGGTGACCCTAATTACACACCAGCTTGTTCTGTTCCTCAGAAGTAGGGAGAGAGAAGAAAAGGAAACTGGTGGGGAATGGTGCTGGGGCGGGGGGAGTGGGGGGGAGCGTGGGCGGGACCCGTGCAGACGGGGAGACAGCGGCACACACACTCGCAGACACACACACACATCAACAGGTACAGCACCCCGGACAATGGCGGGACACTAAAGAACCCATTAACTTCTACACCAAGGACATTTACAGTGCCCATTTATTACTGACAGTAACCTCAATCTGTGGTATGACTGACCCTAGAAGGACCTAGACAGTATTGTGTGACACAATGAAGAATAACCTGAAGGGACAGGCTTCTAAAGCCAGTCTTTGTGACTGGTCTGCTACCTTAACAACAAGGACAACGAGCCCTGTTTGTTTGCAGACAGCTGATTGGCCCATTTGGTTATCGGCCCATGCAGAAAAGCGGGTCACGACATCGTGCTCAGCCGTTAGCTAACCAACTGTAGGGGGGGTCGTCACCTGCTGGCGCACCGTAGGAATGGCCTCCAGGCATAAGCCATGCGGGTCACATCGGATGGAAGCTAGCTTATGGGAAACAGAATCCGACCCATGATGAAGTCAGTCGGGCCGCCTGAAGGCAACAGTAAACGGAGCCTTTGTTCCTCGAGAAGGTAGAAAGGGAAACTGACCAGTGCTCATGGTGTAAAGCATCCACAGGGGGGGTTAAATAGCAAAAACTAAAACCTGAAAAGAGATGCGAATGGGATTCACAAAGCATCGAGGTCTTTAGGGAAATTACACACATACTCATGTCTGTCCATGAGTGCACTACTACAGTTAAAGCTCTCGAATTAATTACTCATTAGCCCGACAAAAAAATAATTAATCAAAAGGCAGTTCCATGCAAAGGTCCATCCATAATGCTGATAAAGTTCTATGTATTTTGATTTGACAAGATTCCGCCTAAGGGGTCACATAAAAAGATCTGTAAATTGATTTGTCGATACGAAGGTTGTCCATGCTCTGAGACATTTTGTTTGGCCAATATGTCTAAATGTGAGTCTAAATGTCACATCCATCAAGCTTGAATTGCATTAAATTAGTAATTTCGAATAGAATTTAAAACAAGGTTCCTGCTTAGTTTTCCATACAAAAATATTTTTCACAGTGTATATTTTTGCATCTTGGCTGAGCCCCAGAAATTGCACTTTTTATAAATACAGTCAATATATGTCAGGGACAGGAGTCTGTATTCTATGAGAATGTGCTCCACCCCCCTGTGCATTCCTGCTCCACAGGACCAAAAGGCTGAGTCCATGAGACAAGAAGTAAACTCTGGAGCAGCAGGGTAATGGATGAGGAGCGAGAAAAAGGGCTGGTACTCACAGTAGGTCTTGCTGGTCAGCTCCTCCACCACCTCTGGCTTCAGCTTGCTGTTGGACTTCCCCATGGCCGAAGCTGGGGGAACACCTTGCCCCCTCCCCTCCCGTTCTTGAGTCTGGAAGATGCGGTGGTGTTGTTCAGCTAAGAGCAGCCCCCTCTCACGAAAGCTGACTGGGGTGGCTGGCCGCAGACAATCCACTCAACCATGTCGCGTTCCTGCTCCCGTGTCGACCTCCGCTTTGTGTCAGCTCCACCCCGCAGGGGGGCTGTGTCCACGGGGGGCAGAGGCTGGGGGGCTCTCTTCAAGAATCACCTCCTGGGAATCTACCACCTGGAGCCCCCCCACGGACTGAGATCCAAAGCCTCGTTTCAGGAGCAAGTCCCCAGGAGACAGCCCGCTTACCGGCTCCGAGATGCGAGCTCAGTGCCGCTGTCTTCAGACTGTAGGATCTGAGAGAGCGAGAGGGAAAGGCAGGCGGACTCCCAGCCTGTGCGTGCGTGTGTGAGTGTGTGTGTGTGTGTGTCTGTGTCTATGTGTGGCGTGTTGATAGCGTTGTCCGTGGTAACAAGAGTCACCAACTCTTAGCTGCCTGCTCCCACACAACCTCACCCCCTCCAAACAAGCCTATACCGTTTTAAACTATTCACATTTCCTTCCCTAAATTCTGCTTAATTATACAGAAAAATATGAAAAGAATCTTTTAATAGAATGTATCACTGTATATACGTGAAAATGAACTACAAGGTGTGTATGAAAATGCATAATGTATTATATTGAATATATTAAGTATATTAGAAATTATATCTATTGTGTCATGTTCAATTCCGGAACATTCAGCATGCTGCCTTGTGACATACGGCGATGTCAGACAGTAATGTCTGGGAATGGGAGTACCTCTGAGCCCCATCCTCCTTAGCCCCCCCTGAGGTAAGCATTTTCTGGCTGGGGTTTCACAAAGAAGCAAATCTGACCCCCATACCTGGGTGGACAGCTCACTCTGGCCTCTTTCATTAGTGGTTGCTGCATAGTCCCACTGTCTCAGTATCTCCCAAGTTTCCAAATAGGAAATACCAGAAAATATAAACAACACTGTCCTTCAAAAGAGCCGCACTCACAAAAATCTGTTGACATCCACTTCCTCCGTCCCTCACTGTTCTAACCGCACTGGTCTCGTTTTAATGAGGTTTCCTCATTTTTATTTGATCTTCTAGAGCCGACTATCGATTTTGAGATTTTCCCTCCGCTCACATGTACATCAGTTCAATATTGTATTTTCATGGCATTATTAAGGAAAATCTGCTAGATGGTAGGAAGAGCAAAGAAATATATCAGTTCAAGCTTTGATTAAGAGCAAGTAGGCTATGGAAAAGTCTTCTGGAAGTGATGTGGGTAATTGCATATTCATGGACCTATAAATAAAAAGAAAATATGAACTCTGGTTTAAATATGTACACAGTACATCTCGGTGAGTTTATTAGAGTCGCTGTGGAGAAGCAGTCTCAAGAGCTTGGATTGTTGACTCGAATTTGGAGTAACTTCCTTATTTGAGACACAGCAATGCAAGCATTTGTCGAAAATAGTCCAGATCCGCACAAGCATGCAGGCAGCATCTGGCATCTCAGCTTGAGCCGTGCAGCCAAGCTAGGACAGCAGAGACGAGAACTTTAAAGAGGCACCGGAGCCCACAGCTTGGGCCGCTGTTTGCTTTTAGGCGACACCACTCGCGATGCTGATGACAGAGGACCAGCTCTGTAACTGACGGTGATGAGTAGAGCAGGGAGATGTGAACAATATATCGACTTATCGACTTCTAAAGCAGTGCTTCTCAATCTTTTTCATCCAAGGACCCCCTCTATGTCCAGGAGAACATGTTTAGCCCCCCCACACAGGCTGTTATTGTTTCTCTTGTATGCATTCTGCAAAGATGTCAACAATTGCCTATGTTTATTAATATAAACATTGTTATTTTGTTACACTGTTAAACAATGTAGTTCCTTTTGAACATGACTCAGACAAGCTGGTTTCATTCCACTATGTCCGCAACAACGTTTGTTTCTCACTTTATAATATTGTTCTCAAAACAGAAGGTGAATGTTTATGAACAAAAAATGAAATCAGAAACCTATTTGGCAAATGGCTCTAAAATTGGAAAACCTGACAGCCATTAAATGTGCGCTTAATATTTGAATAGACCCTGATTTTAAGGCGCCTTCAACACAATAAAACAAACATTGCAAATTCTGATATTTTGTTAACAAAGTTCTAAAATGAAATGAGTCAGGTGACAGTGATTCCACACCCTGCCTTTGTCAGCTTCCCCATGAGACGCCGCTACCTGAAAGGTTTGATTTCAGCTGTGATTGTGGGATTCTGTGTAACGTCACGACCAAAGAACACTATTTGTTTTTAATAAAAATCTTCAGGAAAGCAATAACTTTAATGCACAATTAGTTTGCACAATGCACAAGTATTTTGATATAAATGGTATGCCATCCTTTATCTTGTTTTGAGAAACTATCAATATGGGCTATCACCCAGCCCTATGGGCTATCACCCAGCCCTATGGGCTATCACCCAGCCCTAGCTTGAGCAATGTTGTACATTGTTCTTGCTTTTCACATAAATTACGCTCTCCCTCTCAGTCCTTGCTGAGGCTCCGTAGTGGGTAACCCCCCCCCCCCCCGCAGTTGAGAACCACTGATTTTGATTACAGTCCATCTAATGAAAACCCAGTATTCATCTTCCAATAAACCATTTTTGTGGAGCTTCACCTTGCAATACCAGTTTGTCAAGGTACCTGAAACAGTGAGTCTGTCCCCCAAACACACAGACTGCTGCATGCACGCCTGACAGACTGTTTTATGAAGATACCAGGGACCCCCCCTTGGAGGAGTATTAGTATGGACTCTGTGTATATATGGGAGGATAACCCATGTCCAGCTTTAACAACACCTTGGCTGGGGGGGACGACACCTCAGTCTCTACTGAGATCTAACAGCTTTTGCGTTTTAGTGATACATTAACTGCAGCCCTGTGGAAAGGACGGGGGTGGGGGGGGGGGGGTTATGTGGTGGTCAGCCTGTCCTTGAATCTCACCCCACAGTGTTCATGCTGCTACATGACTATTATGGGGTTGTGACTGGGCAACTGGAGGAGCCAGACCCGCGGCGGCTTTCTCGATATGTGTGTACGTGTGTGGCTGGGATGGCGGGGGTTGTGGGGATGTGTGGTTTCAGCATATCATGGAGATTGCAGTGGAGAAAATCTGTGCCTCATTCACAGCAGCACCTACCAGCACATCATCCAGTCTTCTGTCTCCTGTTCTGACAACATGTCATCTGGACGCGCTCTGATGACATTAGCGCATCTCAGTCTGGTTATGGCGATGCCTTTATCGTGCTTCTGACTCAACTGGCGGGGTCTGTCCTGCTTTACACACAAACACCAGGGGAACCGTCTCAGCGGCCACATTGTTCCCCGGGCTCTGTGTTGCCCGTCTGACGGTGATCGCGGCAGAAATAACGAGTTGTGGCCCTTCGTCGTCGGCCCTGGGTTTTACACATCCACTTCCTCTGTTTAGTCTGCAGACTGACAGCGTGACTGATGAACTGATATCTTTGGGTCAGATCTGGCCATTCTCCGTGGTGACACTCCAAAAGGTGCGTGAGGAGCGCAGGCATTCTGCTTTTTGTTCTCACAGCGATCATTCCTGCAGGAGAGCAACGCAGTGGCCTCTAACGGAACGCCATGTTTGGAGCTCAGCTATTGTTCCACCTTGGGAATGTTCTGTGTCCCAAGGAATAGAATGTCTGCCCCACTCCGGGCTGCTTCTCTGTGATTGGCCGCTCGCCGTGGCTGCCGGTAGGAGACAGCGGGGGAGACGTCTTGTGACTGAGGGGGCTGTAATCTGCTGGGGAATCCTGCCAGGACCAGCAAGGAAATACTAACACCTACTCCCACACACACTGCACAAAATACAGATAATGCATAAAGATATAAGTGCACACATACACTAAGACACACACATAGACACAGACACACAAATGCGCACACAGACCTAAATAGATACACAGAGACTGGTCTGCAGTGGACACAGTGCATCAGGGTTAGCAAACGCACACATGGATATAAGCTAAGGCAGACATCCATGCACAATATAAAAGACACAGACAGAAGGAGCGGCTTTTATAGGGGCGCTAGTTGGCCTGTGAAGTCACGTGACGGCTAAAGTGCCTTTAACGCATTTATGGGGGGGGGGCATCTGTGATATGTCAGTGGGCCAGCACCATGAGGGACCTTTGGGTGATAGAGTGAAGGACCCAGAACAGAGCAAAAACGGTGAAGGTGCCCACTCACCTGAGCAGACCTGTCCGGCATGTCTGTCTAATGCAGTGTAATGGCAACCATGGAGGCTTAATTCATTCCCCCCTAATAAATACACCTTTGCATGCGAATGACTAAACTGTGTCCCCCCCCAATATCAAACTTTCTTGTACGCTCATGTAATGTAGTCATAAGTGTAGACCGAAGTCCCTACCGAGTCAGGCTGGAAGTCTATAGTGGAGTGCGAGACGAAAAGCAGGATGGATCTGTTAGCATTTTTGTCCTGTTGCTCACTTGCTCCTCTCCTTGAGACAGTTATTCTCAAAACACTACGATTAGCATCACAACCTAAATCATAAACACACGTTTAAATTAATCATTCAGCTCTTGTTTATATGGCTGGCTGTTTTATAAAGACACAAGACCATTCTGGGGCTCGAACCTGTCACCTGCTGGCCACACGTCCAGTTTATCACCCACAAGACCTGCCAAAATGTTTATAGATCTTCTGTATTATGTCACACTGAAAGAAGAAAGATCTTAAGGTTGTCATTGTTGGGATTAGGGTTTTTGCCATGAAATGAATGTCCCCAGAAAGATACGAGTACAAACATGTGTATGTGTGTGTGTGTGAGCAGGTATACCCATTGAGGGAAAACTCAATTTAATAAAAATCTGTGACTGCAATGAAAAAACTAAAAATGCAAAAACTCTTGTATTTTGCTTGGTTACTTATGGTTATGGTTAGGGCAGGGTGGGGGTTAAGGTTGTCATAGTTAGCATTAGCATTTTTCCCATAGAAATGAATGAGCGGTCCCCATAAGGATATGTTTACCTGATACAAAGTCAAAGACATCCTGCAGGGACATTTCCACAATGCCAAATTACTTGTTTTTTTGTTAGTCCAAGAGTGCCAGAAGTTTTTTGTTTGTCACACATGAGCATAAGTGAGACTGTCTACCCTCTGCACTCCCCCACCCTGGAGAAAGGACCTACGTAACCCAAGGCTGCTAGGATCGGGTTTCCATCACGGAGATCTTTGCTATTCATTGATATCCATGCCAAGGAAGCATTTCTTGCCAGTTTAAAATGGCATCACATGGTACAAATACAGAAACGTGAAGTACTCTGAACTTAAATTCTATAAATGACGTGTCTAATGTGAAATTTCCATTGTTCCTTGGCTAGAGTGAAAACTGCTGTTTTTGTTTATTATGGTCAGACTATTCGGTCACTCACCTTGTTGCTGCTGGGAAATAAACAAACTGAATAGTGTTTGGGAAGGGGAGGGCAGCTGCAGTTCTGAGCATTGGGCTCTATGCAGCCAGCACGGGGGGGGTCACAATGATGAGAACCTTGAGGGGGAATCCAGTCGAACCATTAGCCAGGCCTGGCAGGCGACTTTTACAGTAATGCGTAAAATCTACCGTGGAAATTGTGGGACGAAAGAGCGGGAATGAGGTCAGAATGGTGAAAAGAGCAGCCCCCCCACACACATCGCAGTGACTCAGCACACTGCAGGATGCTTGGGTACAAGACCAGCTTTGGCTGGAGCAAAAGAAGACAACCATCATTCAGCGGCTGATCCTGGCGTGAAAAGACAAAGATCTGCCAGTCTAACAAATCTGTTTGTAATGGTGTGGTGTAATATAGCCTTTTGTTCTTATAGAAAGTTCAATTGTCTGTATGCTATTGGTGGGGGTGTATATTAACCTTCTATCGGTACCAGTGCTGTAGCCTCTCATTTTGTTTCCCGCTCCAGGATGTTGGGGGCAGGGGGGGGGGTTTGGTTCAGGAGGATAGATCATCAGTCCAGGGTACCCTCTGGGGGCAGTCCTCTTGGGGGGGCCCTTCCGGGGTCAGGGTCAGCCGCAGTGAGCCGTGACCTCGCTGGGGGGTCGCACGTGGGCTGCTGCCTGTCTATGAAGAATGAGCCTCTGTTTGGCCTGGGAACTTGCCTGGTCTAGCAGCCCTGTGCGATTTTCGCTACCTTCAGCGTAACTCCCCAACATGGACAGCTGATTTCCCAAACGTACTCAGTCCGCGGGATACATTATTTGAGAAAATTTCTCAGAATTTAGTGAATTTTGGAAGTTTAACTAGAAGTTCTTTGTTAGATTACATGAGGACTGAGTGAGTTTTGGTTCCCTATACCTAATATGAGGAAGCCTGACTTTAGGTCAAAAAGGGACTGAGTAAGTTTTGGAAATCTGCTCTACCTTTGTGTAAAATGAAAGTTTTTGAACATTGTGTTCGGTTCATGATTTCTTTCTTTCTTCTTTCTAGAAAGGAGGTATAACATTTCACCACCCGTATCTACTCTGAAAGAGCTGAGTTAATGTTACCAAAAGGTTAGAATGGATGTTTAAGACTTAATGAGCTTCCAAGCTTCAGATAAGGGATCCTGGTTGTGGGAGTTCTCTGGTTGTCAAAATCAAGGCACAACTTTAAAATACAGGTATGACTCCCTGGGTGTGACCATGTAACTCAGCTATCCTGCCCCTGATTCCCCAAGAAGACATGTTGTGCAGCGTTGCACGATTATCGGACTAAACACTCTGATTAGCTCAACGGCAGGCCGCTAGAGCCATAATTAATAACACACTGCACTCATGAGCGATTCACAGGCTGGTCCTTTCTGCTTCAGCCTACCCGGGAAAAAGCCTTGTAGCCTAAGGGAATTCCTGGGGCCGTTTTGAGACGGGGACAACAAGCCACCATGCGTGGAGCAGGCACTCGCCACGAGGAGCGGACAACGTGGAGAGCGGACGACGTGGAGAGCGGACGACGTGGAGAGCGGACGCTGGCGTAATTGTTCTCAGCTGCATCTCCCACGTGCGTCCGTGAATGCGTGTATTGTGGGTCGGTGTGTGGTGCAGGGCTGGGGGTGTGGGAGGGAGTGAAAGCATGCCCACATTAACGGCCCCCCGTCTGTCTCAGATAGAGCTGGTTGCACCTGTGCAATGGCAGGCCTCAATCTCTGCGTGTGTTGGTCCCGTCGGTGGCCTTTTCCAAATCACGACGTTGAAGCTGGGGATGCTCGCCATCACTGAGGCATTGAGGAAACTATGGGTATTTCTCAATATGACCGTATTTGTGTTCTCATGAACCCATTTTACATCATCTTCCATTGTCAAAGACCAGTTCCAATACTCAAGAACAGAAGTACCGAGGGCGGTAAAAATCCCTGGATGTCGTTCTTGCCCCACCCTAGATATAAAGGATACATTGGCTGCATCCTTGCCGAATGAGACCAATCCCATGATTCATTGCGCCCAATGTTCATTCCTGGGAGACAAGTTAGCAAAACCGGTCTTGCCAAGACCACAAATATGGTCTTTGCATTCTCTGTAATGAGAAAAACCCAAGAACTTTCTCATTGATGCCTTGAACTGATGCCGTAAAACAAGTAGCATCATAGCTTTCATCAGCTCAATGAAGGAAAAAGAAAGCAAATAAAACTGATGCAGTAAACTTATTTACTGTCTCTGTGGGGCATTTTAATTTTGAACCACCACCACCAGAAGACCCAACACCCTCCCTAACTCCAAGCATTGTGGATGATGTAATGTCTTTAGCAGATGTGCAGAAGCTGCCAATGTCAATATCATACTAGGGGAAATATCTCTCCCTGACCTCAGCTTCCTGTCCAAAAGGTCACGGGGACGTCCTAATGCTGTCTGTCCAGATACACAGATCCTTTCAGGCTGCTAAGCATTACTGATTAATGACAACACTGAACATTTCCTGGGGAGAACAGAGGGAAATGATCACCGACTTAACTATCATAGGGAGCAGGAAGCTGCCAAACAGCTCCCAGGTGGTCACATCACCGACATAGACATGACCTAAGAAGTGATTCATCTGCTGGTCCTCTGAAAGGACAACATGGCAATTGGAGGTCTTGAGCGCTGATGGGTTGCGCGATCCGTCCACCTCTGTGTGTGCTGCAGACAGCCCACAATCCCATGGTTACATTTAAGCCATGGACAATGCTGCATGGCTGGACCATTGTACTTGGTGACCCACAGTATATCTAGTAGACCAGGGGTGGGGAACTCATTTCAATTACTTAACATCCTTTGAAGGCCATGCTAAATTACTGAACCTCACACGATTATAATATATTTTGTGATACTGTGTCAATTCTCAAAAACACTGCATCAGTTTTTAATCAGCGGTTTACATTGAAAGATTTGTGGCAGACAGTGGTTCGTTTTGTGTTGTATTTAAACCCCCAACCATTAGATAGCAGTGTTGTAATCTTTAATCTGCCCTTTGACTCTTCCACTCCAACATTACAATGTAAACTGAGACCGGAAGTAGCGTATCGCTAATATCTGCATTAGCAAACATAGTTGACTAGTAATATTAGTGATGGTCCAGTGGAGTTAGTCCGGCTATATGGCATACAGAACTAAAGTGTGGGCTAATTTTGGCTAGAACGTTTATTTAATTTTTTTAGTGATATCGGCACATGCTTGTTCTTAGCTCTGTTATCATGTTGGACGGTTACAGGGACTGTAATAACTGCAAATGCAGACGCCACTGATCTGATTACATAAAAAGTCAACTTTTTAAAAACTCAGATTATATGCACATGGTGGTCTGTTACTTACATTATGACAGTTTTCCTAAAATTAGATTTAAAACTTCGGAATACATCGCCTTGCTTACAGTATCGCAATATATCACAATATACTGAATCATAGCCATGATATATATCATATTGCCAGATTCTTGCCAATACACGGCCCTACAATTTTATGTTATTTTGTTCTATCACATAAAAATAAGTAATTACTGTTTTTTTTGTATTTCTGAAATGACTCTGGGCCGGATCAAACTGTCTTGAGGGCTGCATGCAGTCTGGTGCGTTTCCCAGTCCTGTATTACAACAAACTTCTGGTGGTTTAATAAGTTTAAAGTTAATCTGTTTTTAAGTAGGCAAATTAAGAGCCTCTTCCCACAGTGGTAATTTGATTCCATTGAGCCATTGTTGCTTTTTAAACAATGAGAAGATGCTCCTAAACATTATTCAATATTACGACGCTAAAAAAAAGTGTCATAGCTTCTTTACTTTACAAAGACCCTTTGCATTATATACTACTGCTGCTTTTAAAATGACTCCATGCTGTTTATTAAGAGCTTCTGCAGAGGAATTTGCTGACACTTAATCGCCAGTCAAGCACCAGAATCTGGAACCAGTTGAACACAAAAACACAGACAAGTGCAACAGGAGCATTAACAAGGGGAACGCTGGGGAATAATAAACCGTATAATATGTACAAAAGTTGGAGGGGGAGTCACACAGACACAATTTCTTCTCACAGTACAGAACACAGACATTACGTTATGAATAAGGCACATTCATATTCACATTTATTTCCCTCATTTCTGGATATTTCTTAGTGAGGACGGTTTTGCTAAAATATGTTTACGCTTCTTTCCAGTTCTAGTTAGGCCGTTCTTACAGGATAAGGGTAACGAGCCGTTCCCAGCCTAGATAATCACCTGTAGGCCAGCTATTTAAATCAAAGACCTGGACATTCATATTACTGGACTTCTCCTCCCACGTACCCTATGGCAAGTACCATGTGGCTTCCAGCCACAAGCCTGTCAGTCGCTCTAATTACTGACACACACATACAATCATAGGCGATAATGGCGCCACTTCGGTCACAGCAGCAGCAACAGCCGACGGTTAATGGAACAAGTTGGGTGCTTTTCTCCTTGAAGCCTTTCAGGACGCGGTGACATCACCAGCCACAAATGGCTTCTCCAGATGATCCCCAGCGCTGACATACAAGCTTGGCTCATTGGTGTGCACACCAGGCAGAGCCTGATTCGGACAGTTCGATGGCAAACTTACACACAGTTTGCTATTAAACTGTGGTGACTGAGCTCTTTGTTGTCTCTAGGATATACTGCAAGGATGAATCCCATTGCACTGTTTCACATGAAAAGCTCAACAGACTACAAATGTCCTGATTAGTTCCGGTTGTTATGCACCGCTTGTCTCACATGCCATCGAAGTACCAGCAGGCTCTGTTGTCTATCTCTGGGGTTCTCAGACATTTCATTATAAAGGTCCTAATATGAAGCCTTAATTCTACCCCGGACCTTTAGCATTCAGAGCAGAAGATGGAGTCGAGGGTGTTTTATTCCCTTGCATGAACTTCCTTTCAGCATTATTGTTGTTAAATAATTTTGGTATGGGTGCCAGTCCAGCAGCAATAGGTTCTTCACCACTGCAGGTGCTTTCAGTCAAGTAGAATAACCAATCAATCATGCACACTCCACGCATGCAAGTGAATCATCCAATCACTCAAGTATATTTCAGGAATGCAAGTACATCAACCAATCACTCAAATACATTCCGGGAATGCAAGTACATCAACCAATCACTCAAATACAATACAAGAACAGCAACTAAGTATATACCATCCATCCATCCATTATCTACTGCTTATCCGAGGTCGGGTCGCGGGGGCAGCAGTCTAAGCAGGGAAACCCAGACTTCCCTCTCCCCGGCCACTACATCCAGCTCCTCTGGGGGAATCCCGAGGCGTTCCCAGTCGAGGAAAACACAAATGTTACAGGCAGAAACACAGCACCTGTTACCCAAGTGTCTCAGGGTCCCATCCAAGCAGTTTTCATTAACCTTTTACTGTATGATAAGGTTTTTTTCTCTGTGTATTTACTTACTCAATGATTCTATTTTTTCAGATCTACTTCTTGGGGTGGCAAGGTGGTGCAGCGGTTAGCAGTGTTGCCTCCCACCTCTGGGACCAGGTTTCATTTCTCTGCCAGGGTTCCATCTGTGTGGAGTTTGCATGTTCTCCCCGTGTCATCATGAGGCTTCCTTTGGGTGCTCTGGTCCCCCCCCCCCCCAGTCCAAAAACATGCTGAGACTAATTGGAGTTACCAAACTGCCCATTGGTGTGCCTATGTGAGTGAATGGTGTGTGAGTGTGCCCTGTGATGGGTTGGCGCCCCATCCTGGGTTGTTCCCTGCCTTGTGCCCTGTGATGGGTTGGTGCCCCATCC
>JAODLD010000124.1:7639833-7660014 GCA_026781065.1 Mormyrops boulengeri
CCCCCCCCCCCCCAGCTTTTCAGGGGATCTAGGCAAAGCTTTATTTGGGAAGCCCCCCTAAGCAGGGAAAATGATGGTCATTTCACTTCCTCCACAATGCAGGTAATTCCAGGGCTTAGGCAACTGCCTGTACCTACAGCCAGACCCGCCTTAAACAATCCCATCAAATCCAGGGGTATAGACTGCGCAACGCTAAGTGCAGCTTTGTGCTCTTTAATGATAAAGACATACCTTTTCCATCAGTGGCAGAGGCTTCCTGTAAGTGTCTGATAGACCTGTGAATGTCACAATGAGGAGAGGTCAAAGATCAGCACTGTACACGACTGGAATGTCAATCACCGGATATTAACTGGACTGGATATTAACACATTAGATTACAAAGAAATGTATTGGGATCTTAATGAAACAATTCTAACACTAGCAGAGATATTATAATCAAAGCATTTGTTTAAATACTTTTAAACAAATACTTTAAAACAAAATCAGATAAAAATTTCCCACAAAATTGCAATTTTTTAATTCAATAAAAAAATCACATTTTTCCCTGTACTTCTTCAGTTTTATTTACTTAAAAAAGCTTCGGATAAAGCAACGTCTGTAAATTATTTTTGATAAAAACATGCAGGATGTGAGCCAGCGAGTGAGTGAGTGGAGCCGTACCAGACGACTGGAAACAGAATTGCACCACAGCAGAGGAGATCTACCAGGAAGAGGATCTCCTTCCAGAGGCCGTACTCCGTGGTGCCCTCCTCCGTCGACTCAATAATGATGTATGCCACGTTAGCCAGGACCTGGAACAGGGGGGGGGGGGAAAGAGAGGACATATGCCAGTAAGGACTCAGATTTCAGTGTTTACCTCTTGTAAGTGGGTGGAGCTTCAGTGGAAAAATATGTCT
This sequence comes from Mormyrops boulengeri, assembly GCA_026781065.1. Taxonomy (NCBI): domain Eukaryota; kingdom Metazoa; phylum Chordata; class Actinopteri; order Osteoglossiformes; family Mormyridae; genus Mormyrops; species Mormyrops boulengeri. The sequence goes on from JAODLD010000124.1 coordinate 7,640,730, forward strand.
GGAAAAATATTTGCATTGCAGCAAAAGGCTGTGTGGCTCCCAAACACCTGCAGAGGGATGACGATCATGAAGATCTTCTTGTCTTTATCTGACAGGATGTGTTTGACGAAGGCCCAGCCGGTTCCAATCAATGCGATTGTGATGAACAAGAGTGCCCCCTTCAGTCTAAAAAGGGAAAGACACAAATACAAACTGTCTTTTACAGCTTTAACACTGAATTCATTGTCTACAGTTTTAAAACCAGACGGATTTGAAATGATTACAGGGAAGCAGTGGGTTTGTGACTTAGAGTCTTTCTGAGTCACTTCTCAGTTAGCGACTAATTTACAGCTGAACCATTCAGAGAGGCATCCAGACAGTAACGCCACTGAATGCAGAGGTGGAAGCCCACTCTGGACAGCACACCGGCCTGTGGAGCTGTGTGACACTTTTCAAAGCAGGAGTTCAAAACATGACTTACAGGTGTGTGATGTAATACACCACTGCCCATCCCTCAATGGGGAACCCCTGGTTAGAGATGTAGTAGTAATCAATCTGAAAAGAAGGATGGTCAATCAATCAATCAATCAATCAAATGAATCAATCACATTTTATTTAGTGCCCTGCACCATTTTTACAAGCAATTTTGTCTCTGTGTGATTTAAAAGGATTTGTCCCAAGAGCAAACTTCAACTGCAACCTTAAGTCATATAAAAAAAAAAAAAGGTTTATAAACATGTGCTGGAAGGCGATATTCTTTTATTGTTGTGTGCATATAACCAGAAATCCAGAAAAGGCAGAATTTGGCACTTTGAAAACTCCCTCACACAGCCTGCATACCACAGCACATCCACCATGCCCAGTGACGAGGAAGGAATCGGGCTGAGGTCCTGCCGATTTGCTTGGACACTTACAGCGTGGAAGACCAGGGACAGGGACTTGGTGAAGGGAAGAGCCGTCATCAGCCAGTGGATCTTATAGACATCGGCCCTGAGGGAAAAGAGGAACAGGTTAGGGGGGAGGGAGAGAGGAAGAGAAAGAGGGAGAGAGACAGATAAAGACCAGCAGAGAGAAAGATAAGCCAGGGATTTGATAAGGATTTGAATTCTTTCCTCCCATAAACCTTAAATGAGGCTGTAAATCCTGTATTGGGCCATGTGTGGAGAGCGTGTTCACTCTTGCCAAGTTACAACACGCGGATAAGATGTATGCTCAACGTGCCACGTGAAGTTGCTTCAGTGATGGAGATATTGAGTGTAAAACACAGACCAGACCTGATTCCAGGACACCGGATGTCCCTCAAGGGGAAGCTCTAAATGTCATACTCTCAAGAAAAAATACATCTTCCAACCGTCCTCTCTGCCCTGATTGCACATCTATTTATACCCATTTATAACTAGGTCAACATGGGTAACAGCATATTTATTGTGAACTCTTAAAACAGATGGATCATTCTTATATTTTTAGTTCTCTTACAGCTAGTTTGCTAGCTTGATGCCGAAAAATACTTCATCTACGCTCCTTAAGTACTTTCGTGACCATGCACTGGTATAGCTGTTCTTATTTTATGTACGTAACCAGTGTAAAGTTTATTGAAAGTCTGATGTTAGGTACAAGTTAGCCACCTATATTTAACCTTTATTATGTAATCAAAGCCTGCTCTCAAAACCAGTTCCAATTATAAATCAAAGTTTTTGTAGTTTTTCTGCATGATATTCACCTGTCATTCAGAAAAGTCTTTAAGTTTATACGATGTCCTTGTTTAAAAAAGAAGTTAGTTCTTTGCCATCTACTGGCAAATGTTGGTACTGCATCTATTAATTTTAAGATTAAATTTAAGATTAAATAAAGAATAAACTTTATTGATCCCAAAAAGGCATCAAAATACTTTAATAATTGGGAAAAAATAATTGAATACGAGTTCAGATAAGACACTTGAGACCATCCCTTAATCCTCTGAGCTCATGTAGAAGCACAAGGCCACAAACTGCAGTGGCATGTGGCTGTTCCTCTGTGAGACTGACCTGTGTGTACGGAGCACGTGGACCCACAGCACACCAATGAGGAAGAAGAACATGGACATGAAGATGTAGAGCTTGGGCAGGGGGATCTCGCCGGCGGACAGGTAGCTGTTTGGGTTCTTCTCCTCGATCTTGATCTGGATCCCAGGCGGGTTGGGGAGCCAAACAGAGCAGCGGCATTCAAGAGGAAGAACCAAAAATGGACAGAGAGTCAGTGAGGCAGGAGCGAACACTACCAGAGATAGTCATTGAGGTGGGACCAAAAACAGACAGATAGAATCAGTGAGGCAGAAGCGAAAGCAAAGGCAGTGAAGCAAGAGTGAAAATGAATAAGAACAGATAGTCACTGAGGTAGGGAGCAGGAAAGGGGACAAATTCAAAGGCATCTGTGTAACAAAATCCATGACAGAGGAAAGTACAGGCAACCAAGGGTGGGTAGGTATGAGAGGAGAAAAATTGGGGGAAATGGATGGAGAGAAGAAGAGAGTTGAGAAGAGCAAAATGAGGGATAGGAAAGGAGGAAGAAGTGCGGAGATGAAATGGAGGGAACAAGAAAAAGAGGGTAGGAAAAGAAAAGGAGAGAGAGGGCAGGAGGGAAAAAGGAAGTTAAGCTCCTCACATCGATACTGAAGCGCAGAGGTCCTGGTTGTTGCTTGTGCCCCACGTAGCAGTTGTGAAAGTACAAGTTGTACAGACCTTGCTGGCTTTCATTGCTGACGATGAAGTGAAACTGGAAGCAGAGGAGCAGTCAGCCAGCATGTCTCTGTGCAGAGAGGCTTATAAAAATAACAATAAAAGGGAAGCCAAAGCTCACCTGAAAGGAGTAGCTGCTCCCCTGTATTTGGAGGGGGTACGACAAATCAGTCTTAACGCCCTGTTAAGGACAAAAGTCACCAATTACGGCATTTCGTTACAAAAACGACACTGTCGAGTTCCACTCACTGACAGAGTACAAGAACCGTTAGGGAACCGGAGACTTTGGCCGGGCTGGAAACACCTTACAGACCTTTCAGTCTAAACATAGCAGTGCTTCATTGAGATGAATTCACAGATTTAGCAGAAGGGCACCACAGTGGCTCAGTGGGCAGTACTGTCGCCTCGCACCTCCAGGGCTGGGTTGTTTGACTCCTACCTGTGTGCGTGTGGCGTATGTATGATATCCCCTTATTGTGACTGTCCTCAGGTTTCCTCCCATGATCCATAGACATGCACACAGGCTAAGTGTGTCTCTTAATTTGACCATGGTATCTGTCTGTGAGTGTGCAGGTGTAGGAGCCCTGAATTGAGCTGGCATCCCAGCTTCGTTCCCTCTACTACCTGGGATAGGCTCCGGCCTCTAGGGACCCTGACTTGGATGAGCAGTGAGAAGAAGGATGGATATCTGGCAGAGATAATCATCTGAATTTATGTGTATCGCAGCTGTGTGGCAATAATAGGTGCAAGAAGACAACAAGTAAAAGAAGAGGTCAGAGGTCACCTGTGTGGCCCAGACAGCATCAGGAGTAGACCTACCTGCGTGGCGTCACGCCTCTCTCTGGCCTCACCATCCCCTGAAACAGAAAAGAGATCTTAAACACCATCGGCACCACCTGTCACTGCCGTCTGCATCACCAAAACACCGGCGTAAACATGGCAACTGCCAGATATATATGGGTATATATGGAAAGTGAGAGTCACTGAACAGCCAGTCAGACAAAAACAGGAGCCAGACCTGTAAATAGTTCCTGGTAGAACCCTGCAGTGAGACGTCCTGCTGTGCGTTAGGGTTAGGAGGACTCTAAGCGGGGAGGTAGCTAAGGATAACGCCACTGACAAACTTACCTTTGGCTCTGACTGGAGCAGACGAAGGATTGTGCTTGGTACCCGACTCCGCCTCCTTCTTCACGCCCGCCTCTGCCAAACGTGGCTTGGGCACCTCGGACATGATGGCAGGGAACGTGCTGTCCTCCATTGAGGTTTTCATCCTCACCCTAAGCGATGCCACACAATGTGAATCGGTGGTGCACTGATATAGATAACCGATTTACGGTAGTGTGCGACGTCCAAATCGTGTTGGTATAAAACTGTGATTTCATGTCTAAGTGTTACAGCTGAGCCAAAATCACCCCAGTATTTGCAACAATAATCCAATACACCCATGTACTTTTTGACTTGATTTTTCGAGCACTACCATTTTATAATCACAAATCAAGGAACTAAAAAGATTAGCTGTGTGTTCATCACTAATATTACAGTTTAGGTTCTCCAGCTAAGGACTTTACAAGAAATACTTTTAATGTGCAAAAGTCTTAGGCAGTCAAAGAAAATAATGTTTACATGATCTTCATGTTGGTGTAGGTTATATAATGTCTGTCACTGTGTGTCAGCGTAATCATATATTCCACAACCTTCCCCCCAATACATCCATGTATTTTCGTAACTTGACCACTGACACACCTTGTTTGGCTAATCAACACCACATTAAGTTACTTAATTTTAATCAGTTAAGTGAGATGGTTGTGAAATGTAATGAATACACAGAAAGGTCGAGGTGCCACTAAGGAGAGGTTTGGGGACAAAAGCAGTGTTCATTTGGCCATCCAACATGTTATGCTTTGTAGAAGTTGTCAGTTTTATCCTGTTAATCTGCATATACACTTACTGTCCAGATAAAAAGCTTTAAACGTTTTCTTTGACTGCCTCAGACTTTTGCACAGTATTGTATTTTTGTCAAATATTGCCGATACTGGTAAATAATTCTGATATGCAGCTAACCTCTGAGCTCCACATATCTCTAATAAAACTCATGTTGATGATGTTACTTCTTAAGATCTTATAAAATGTGTGTAGCGACATCATATAATGCAGACATTGCGACATCAAAGTACCGCTGACTTGGGAGACTTTAGCAAAGAGGTGAATAAGCTGATGAAATCCCTCGTCTTCCTCTATGGAAAATGGCTGACCGACCAATATAATCATCTCCTTCATTTTAGTAGTTATGACTTTAGCTCTGTAGCTGCTAATTTTGAATACTGACTGAAATCTTAATATTGGCCAGCAATATGATCAAGTTTGACACATCAGAGCGATGCTGATGTTTTTTAACGGACATCCGACGCTAACCGATATATCGTGCATCTGCATATCACAGGTACACTCAGGGGGTGGAACTGTCCCATGCTGTCAATCATCACCCGTAAACCAATGAAACCAATAAAGGGACCAACCGCTGCCTGTGACACAATATACTAAGTCACACCCACCATGGGGAAAAAAAGCCTCGGAGAACATATATCTGGCCGAGGAATTCAATCCCCCTAAAATGAAACCTAATAGCATCTTGGGCTCCTTAAGAAACTAGCTGTCTGTGTGAGGAGAACTGTCCATGAAGGAGAAACCCAGTGAAGGCAACGTGAAGAGCCTCCAGGGTGACCAACAGCACTGGTATTTACTGAGACAACAGCAACACTATCTGAGATTCCCCTCTGCCCTGACGGCACATCACTCCACATCGCTCCACATCGCTCACTTGCTATGCTCGAAGTCGATCAGCAGCAGAGCTACAGCCGCGTCACTGGTTGGCGCCTTCTTCAGCGCACAGTAATCCACATCTTCGTCCTGCAAAAGCATGCATGCACCATTAGCTCACACCCGACCCATCACACCTCTGTGCCGTCTCACATGATGACGGCCAGACACGACTAACTAAAGGAGGAAAAAGAGGGGCTCCACTCACCAGGTACGTCGAAAAGCCATTGCTGTTGGTTCTGTCCAAACTGAAGCCGATCTTCAAATACAAATCCAGCGCGAATTAGCATTAGCATAAATGGCTCACTCGTGTGCCTACATTACTTTAAACAAAGACAGTCCTAGAGAAGTCCCTAGGGTCTCAGTCAGGGACTAATCTGTATTACACAAATATGAGAGTATGTTTTTACGAATTAACTTGGATCTCTCTTGTTTAAATTAAACATAAGTTTGAAAACTGAATATGCATTGGGGTTATGCATGAAGACCAGACAAATTTTATTTCCATGTCCAGAAATATTCTGGATTTCTTGTACTTGTCTTTAACAGTGCAATACACAAAAATCCTGCCGGCAATTTTCTTTACCGTGGAGTCATCGACGCTGTCGGTGAAGCCATGAAGAACAAGACTGTTCATGGACACATTCATGTAGCCATCCTTGTAGAAACCAAAGGAGTTCAAATGAACCCTGTGCCGGACATCATCCTGGGGGGGGGGGGAGACACAAATCTCAAACAAGTCTCCATGTAACAGTTGACTGCGAACCCACTACAAGACACAAAAATCGTGTTACACTGAACTCAAATAACTCGGCATGACTGTCACTTTCTTTAATTATACACTTTTTAAATAACCCTCCACTATTATGTGTCCCGGGTGCACTGTGATTCCACCAGCAATCCTAACGCATCAACAGTCTAAGCCGCCAGCCCTTCCCGTCCCCCGGGGTCACCTCTGACCCCCTGAAGTCCTCACATGAGCACTGCGTTGTAACTCTGAACCACGTACCCGCGTCACATAGACCGGCAGTCGACACACAGCGGTTTAACCACCCAACCAGCGATCGATAAAAGAAAATACGGTCAACATTACTCAAGGAGACAGACGCCACCGAAAACTTAACACGTACCCTATATAATCAGCCCCGTTTTTATACGGATATATATGTACAACTTCCTGCCAAGGGCAACGAGCAACGAAATACACGGAACTTAGGTAGCTGAAGGTGTTTCCCGCAACCTAATGTCCTACATTTAAATCAGCTTAATTTACTTAGCCAGCCATTCCTTAGGATTACCAGCGGCTATGCTCAAGCCTTTCTTAGTGCAGGTCGCTAACTAGCCACCTACTACTAGCTAGATAGCTACTCCCTTGGCCGCGGGGGGGGGGAAGCGTTGAACGACTCCATACTACTAGACCGTGCCGACAGCGGCCAGTTTAGCTCGATCGGCGTTATTTCGTACCTTGAGAATGAGATGGTGCAGTCGACAGTGGCTCCATCCGATAAGCAAAATAAATAAAACACGCCTGAACGCACACCTCCTGTCAGCCGCCATTTTTTCATAACAGCATCGCCGAGCCGACTTCTGGATATGTGACGTCGTGAGGTCGGGGGCGTGTCCTAATTAATCCAACTCCTCCCACAACTTCCGGGTTCCGTCACCACGTAGGAGCTGTTCTGCGGTCAAGACCCCCCGCCGCGCCTACGACCCCATTCTCTCTGCAAATCTAACTGACAATAATAATTAGATTAGCTAGGATGCTACCCGCTGTGTGAAGACAATGACTTGTATGCTACTCCCTAGAGACAGTTCTCTGTAACACCCCTGAGGGGCGAGTTTAACCACATTTACATCAGTCTTCTAAATGCTTATCTTGGTCAGCGTCAATTACAAGCGCAAACTGGAGAAGCTAAAACCAATATTTCTAACGATGAAATGGCTCTTAAAGCCTGTCAGATACTTTTCTTGTCGAAGATTAAAATTAAATTTCACAGCAAGTTGCTTAATTTATATATACGTTTTCTTTCCTGAACATCTCACTAAAGACGACTGACAGTACAGAAAACACAGTGCTGTAATTGTAACGCTGCCGGTTAACAGAAACTCCCTCCGGGCTATCCATCAAGCTCCATCTTATAAAATAATAATAATCATAATAAGATAGGGCTATAATAGCCAAGGTCGTTGTAGAAATCATCCAGAAAGAAGTAGAATCTGCCTATTTCATATATGAAATATATTATGCATACAGTAGATGAATCCCCCCGGAATCCAACTAGGTCTGATTTTTATCTTTATTTTATTGAAATGCTGTCCACAGAATCTCACTTAGATCATATTCATTCACACATATACAAAGCACAAGAGTAATCGAAGATGTTTATGTACTCGAATCAAATATTACATTTTCAAAATATGACATTTTTAAAAAATACTAAGTTTTCTAAATTAAAGGAAATCAGACATAAGACCATATTTGTAGTTTAAAACAAACTGGCACATGTGACAATATGCAAAATGCATACAGGACCTGAATCGAATATTTTCATTCTCCATTGGGGTAAACATGTAATAGTCAAACCCGAAAGTATGCAAATCAGGATGCGTCCATGCTCAATCACCCACATGTTTAACCTTATTGGTTCAATTGGTTACTGCAGTCCCATTCTCAGCTGTATTAGCACTATGTGAAAGGCAGCAGACATGGTTCACAGCGAGAGAAAGGTAACATTACACAGAGAGAGCCTACAGTGCCTACTGTCACTCATCCATAACAGGATGTATGTCAGGCGGAAAAAAAATTAATCAGATGCCGAATCTCTGTGCTTCGATAACCAGAATCAGAGTGGAAATAAAAAATGGATTGAGTAAACTCAGACTTCAAACTCGATGACAGCTGATGTCATTTTAAGATCACTAACATTTTACTGGAATGATGGGCAGTGTAAAGGCAGAAAGTAAGTGCTTGAGAAGATGATTATGCCCAAATGTCATGCTTAAAAAGGGCTCAGAAACATGTAAACAAATACACAACGGCAGCTCTTTTTAGGTCCTAATCTGAGAGGACGTAAGGTGAAAGAGTAATGCATTCATGTTCCATAAACTTTATCCCTCAGCGGGTCATGATTAGACGGGATGGACAGGGGGCACCCTGACGTGGATGCCAGACTACCAAAGGGCGCCCTGAAATGGATTCTAGTCCATCATAGGGCACCAGGCAGGGGGACACAAATTATTGTTTTGCAAGAAGCATCAAGTGATATGAAGATAATTTGTTTTTTTTTGCCTGATTAGTGTTTTCATAAAACATCCAAAGTAAAAATAGCCAAGCCCTTTGTCACCAAACGGGATGATTATGGAGGGTCATCAGCAGCAAACTCTCCCTTCAGCAGCTCTCCGAACCCCCAAGGTCATCAAAGCTGTTCATGTTCCAGTCACACTGTCCAACAGCAGCTGTCATATGTAGCTGTAACACGACACTTATAAGCCTCCAGGATCATCTTGATTAAAATTTTAAAAAGTGCTTCCTATTCAACCATTTCTGGAAGGTGTTATGTTTTCCCTCCACACACACCTGTCTATTCCAGCTAAATGCAAAAGGTGAACCTGCTGCCCCCTGGCTACTGTGTGTGGCAATGCCCCCACTATCACAGCCTGGCCTTGGGCGTCTGCTCCAGCAGGACCTTCATGTCCAGCAGCGCCCCCTCAAGGCCGTGGGCCAGCTCTGTGGCATTGGTCTCTGCACAGCTATTGAAAGCCGACACGGAGAAGTTGATGTGGCTCTCCAGGGGGTTGTAGCAGACGCCATAGCCATCCGGCACCACCGGCCCGAAGCACATCACGCAGTCTGTCTTTGCTGGGACCTTAAGAGGGAGCACAGAGTGCGTCAGGAATATCTGTGCGTTGCTAAGACAACAAGCCTGTTCTGTCTTCATTAAGGGCTATTCCACTCAAAAGCTGAGGGTCCATCTCTGTCAACCTTTTGAAACAGCCTTCCCGTATTGTGAATACTTATTAACCCACGAATCTTTGGTTCTGTGAAAAGGCAGTGAGGATGATGTTCACATGTTCAGAGCAAATTAAATTGACCAAATGCAATTAACAAAATACATAAATGATTATTTTACTGGTGTTATATTATTATATCAGGGAAAAGTGGCTACATGTATAAATTCTAATCAATAGAAAATACTTTTTAGAATTTTGCCGAGACCTCCGTTTCAGGCCAGTCAGAGGAATTGAATGCATTCCTCAGACTCAGTCAATGGTTGGAGATGGATGTACCATCTTTGGACATGCTACCCAGAGGATTACAGCCTACCTGACTGGTGGAGAGATTGTAGTGCATGGCCACGGCATAAGAGGTGTCCATGAAGATCTTAGGCATGGACATCAAGTCATCATGGGCTTGGAGCCTGAGGCCCAGAAGATGGCGATCTATGGCCTGACCACGGATTGCCTGCAAGGGAGAAGGAACCAAAACATAGATCCCAAACTCTTAGCCAATGGTGTGACAAAGTCACCTCATATAGCATTTAACTGGGCCCCTTATCTAGCACAGGTTCACAGCCAGTCTGGGGCATAAGGAAGAGGATGTAGACCCTGACAGAAAACCAGTCCATTAGCAATTAGGTACCAGCTGAGTGACTGTGGGAGGAAACTATGGCTTCATGACATCACATCCTGATATAACGGCGATAATATGGCGCATGCACAATAATCACCAGGGCTTTAGATGACGGGCACAAACATTTTTCTCAACGCTGACTTTCCAGTACTATATGGACGTTTACTTACACCCATAATTTGGTAAGAAGATTGGTAGTACGCCTAAAATATAAGTGAGAGGCATATTATAATGCCCAAAAGTTAGTAATCTGTATAAATCTGGCGTATTCTTATGTTTATTAAATTCGGTTAGCGGAGCGCACCACATGCTACTGTTTTGGTAAATTATGGAAGGGATAAGCATTGAAGTGGCGGTGGAGAAAGGAACAACTCAGCAGCCAGAACATCTTTGAAAAGTGGAGATACTGTGGATAAGCGAGGTAAAAAGATGTCAGTGTGGCCGTACTTTTTGCAGTTTAAAGTTCGACACATTTAATAAATATAAGGATATGCCTAGATTATACAGATTACTAACCTTCGGGTGTCACGATACACTTCTCATATATAAATTGGGCAGGGGCCAGCAATCACAGCCAAACCCTGGAGTTTGAAGCTATATTGCTACCCACTGAGCCACTGTATAACCCTATAACGGTACAGAAGAATATTAACAGAGGAAACCCATATGATGTGCCATGCTAAAGGTTACTAGAGAAAATACCGCCACCAGGATGTAAATCCATATTCTTCCGGTGGCTGATCCAGGCATTTAACCACTATGCAACACGCTGCTGTATTTCCTCGAACAGCACTGGACTCACCATGTCAGTGTAGGCTCTGTGGGCCTTCACAGCCTTCTCCATCAGGGCCACCTTCTCTGTGTTCTGTTAACACAGGTGGACATGAAATCGAGACCTGGGCAGTAAGGGTAGAGATGAGAAATGAACAGGAGCTGCTGCTGAGGACTGACCGGCTTGGCGGAGTCATCCATGGCGCGTACGAAGTTGAGCGAGTCGATAGAGGCTGAACGGATGGTGTCAGTACGGCCCAGTCTGAACATCCTCAGGGAGGCGCTCTCATACGTGGAACAGCAACGTCGGTACATCCTGAGGTATGACAAGAGATGGGGGGGGGTTACAGAAACCACAATCAGCCCCGAGAACAAAACCACCAACCCTTCACTATATTTACATCCCTGCTGATGTTTAGCTGATTACCTGAAAACTAACCTTTCATCCAGTTAACTAACAAACATGATGCATGCAAACCACCCTGGAACTGGGCATCAGTAATTGTTCAGAATTATTCAAGAAAAAAGGCATATGGTTTTAAGGCATAAGTCCTTAAAACAATAAACAGAACAAAGAAACCAAAAGCAATTAACCTATTTATTAAAAATGAGCATGATATGTAAAGTGATACATGCAGAAACGACGGTCTAAAGGAGCTGCATTGGGGCTGAAAGCGCTCCAGGCCAAAGGGCCGGCAGCCGGCAGGACGCACCTGAAGTAAGCCAGCTGCAGCGCCACCTGTATGAAGGCGTCGGGACTCATCTTGTAAGATTTTGGGATGTTCTTCCCAAAGTGCGGGAACACGATGACCTTCATATCCAGATCCTGTACCATTCTGAGGGACACGCAGCGGGAGAAGGAACAGTTAACCCCCGGGTGCACAATCCCACTCAAAACCCAGGCTGTTCTGAAAGTAGGAGGGACACCCTGAATCTAATACAGACGCTCCTCTACTCACAAACGAGAAGTTCTGAACGGCCGTTCGCAACTTGAAATGTTCGTAAGTCGTTATTCACCATTGTTTTAAGGGCATACGCAAGGAAAAAGAACTAGGATGCCGGGAGTATGCACGCTACGCTACTGCGCGGCGAGAGTAGCGGAACTGGAGCGCAGAAAAAAAATTTGATGTTGCGGACAGGAAACGGGAGACCAGTGAACACAATTTGGACTTAAAGATCCTCTTCGTTCGTATGTCTGAAAGTTCGTAAGTTGAACGTTCATAAGTAAAGGAGAGTCTGTATAAGTAAACAACAGGATGTGAGGATAAACTGTGGAAAAACACGCTTCTCAGATCCCACCTACAGGCCAGCATTGGAATTGCGGATGATCGGGTAACTGTGCAAACGGCGGGACTTTCCAACCCCTGTTAATGTCCTTTTATACAAACACCCTCAGATTACAGACGCATGCAAGGTGCTAAGCAAACAGGATTTCTGGCGCCCCCACATGTTCATGTTCTGCTTGGCTTTCTCGATGTCTGCTTTGATCTCCGGAGTGATGTTGAATCGCAGCTTCCGGGGCATGGGCAGGGGCACCATGGGCGACCGCACCATGTCTGTCTTCCTCCTGATCAACACAACATTCAAATACTGTGACACCACACTGTACTGTGTGTAAGGCTGTGCATTACACTCTATAGAGATTAAATAATCCAATGTTGATGTCACTGATACACGTATTACAAGGACTACGGGCAAAATGAGTTACTCTGTGCTCTGATTGGCAATTCATTCTGCTGATAAAACAAACAGCAAGCACTCTGACAACTTCCTGCTCACATGCATTCAACTACATGGTCCACCAGGGAAACAATGGGCGGGCCTTCGGCAGGGGCGTGCTCATAGATCAGACCACATGACCCATCCTCTCCAATGATGAACTGCAGACAGAAATCCAAGTCAATTGACCACAAAAGTGAATCATATCAATGTGGAAGCAGTCAAAGTGGCTACCTCAGACTGAGCAAACGAGATGGGGGTCAGACCACTGCCCCCTTACCTGAAGGGTCTTGTCGAACCAGCGGTTCCCACTGTTCCGGCGGCTTCCCCCGCCATGCAGCATCTGCAGGGCCGCGCGACTGCGGTACATCTCGTCTGACACGCGCGGCATTGGTGCGTCCAGGCACACTGTGAAGATGCTCTTCTGGATGGCATGCACCGACTCCTTGTTTGTCTTGTCTGGATGATGAAGGTCATTTTAATAAGACAATGATGTAGATAATTAAAAGATTTCAAAAAAAAAAAAAAAACACTAGCCAAACACCTCCCATTTCTTCATTTCAGGTCCCACCCCCAGACTGTCTCACCCACCTTTGAGGAGGTTGCCGTAGGCCTTGCCCCAGGTGTTGCGATGTTGCGAGGTCAGGATACCCACAGGCTCCTTGTTGGTCTGCAGGGATGAGTTCCAGATTTTCTCTAGCTGCATGTACAGCTGATCCGCTGTCAGTGGGGTGCCGTCGCTGTTGTATACGTCCAGCACAAAGAACTATAGGCCACGTGGGGAGAATTTTCATACATTTAAACAGCAGAATATTATTTCTGGGTGAACCAGGTCAGGTCTCATTGCTCCATCTGCCATCTACGTTACCCCTCATGGTGTTCAGTCTGGCAAACAATTTGAAGAAAATAAACATGTTTGTTTTAGGCATTGATGATGCGTAACATCAGTCATTGGATTATCAGAAATTCCACTAATGCCCACTAGGTGACATTAATCTCCTGTTAGTTTGTTAGCTAGTAATTTGCCAATTAATCTCCCACTAACTAAGCACACCTATTTTCTGACCGTTTGGTCTCAGAATAGTAGAGTAAAGCAAATTATTTCAAAGATTTGTTGTTCTATTCAAGGTTTATGTTTGAGGCAACCGCCTCCCACAAAAAATACCTGGTAGTTGTGCACCACCGTGATGAATGTAGGCGCCCTCTTGCTACGGGCGTAGTTGACCACAGAGTCCTTCTTGAGTCCGGGGATACGACAGGATGAGAGGATCTGGTAGTACTGATTCATGCAGAGCGGGCTGCCCCCCAGGTACTCCACAGGTAGGGTCTCACTGGAGTGGGGCAGCAGTGAGTACAATTTCAACCAGGGCAAGCCTGCCAAAGTGAGTTTCTGCACCAACCCTCATCATTGGACCAACTGGCGTAAACAAAACATATCACTGCCCCACTGCATGACTCTACCTCAATGAAGCACCTGCAAAGAAAGAACGACACTAAATACAGTTACATTTCAGATCATGTGTGAAAGACCTTCATCTTTATAAAACCATGTGCTTGACTTCCTAGGCCGAAAACACAAAGACAATTTTGTGGCTGGACAAGGCGATCTGAAATGCTGGTTACAAGGCATGCAAGACTGTGACCCCTCCCCCCGAGGAAATGAGATCTGAACAGCCCGTTCTACAGGACAACACAACAAACTCCAGTCAAAAGTTAGAGACACTCAAGACAGATTTAGTTTAACTAAAAGGAGAACAAAGGCTCACCATTTCTATACATACGCACACAAGACAGTGCCTGTAATCAAGCAATTCTCCAGCTGTAGCATGCGCTAGAAGCAACACGTGAGCTGACGCCATGGAGACAGAACAGACATTATACTCACTTGTCAATCATGGTCTTAAAATCCAAAACCCCTGCGATCAACTTGGCAGCAAATCTGAAGAGAAAGATTTAGCAAAACCAAAATACTTAGCTCATCTTTACAATCGCACACAAAAAAAGAATCACGCTGAAAATGCCCGGAGTAATAAAACAATAATTCGGTGATATCAAGGCGACATTAAATATCACTGTCACCTTACAATAAATGTTGAATTTACAGAAATCTCTCACTCATCTTATAGTGACTAAATTTGAAATCAAAAGCAAAGAAGCTGTTGGTTTCAGCAATTAAATACAACAAATTTCACCCAGAAAATCACCACAGCAAAGGGGTAGAAATTACACTCATGTATTTACACTTCTATGCACTGTAGTTACAGTTTCACTGTCATTCATTAAGATGTTGGAGCACAGCTATAACTGATGGTCAGATGGCAATATGACAGATACTAATTCAAAGCTGCCACAAGGGGGCGATCACCTCATCTGCCCCTGCCCATCATTAAAGTCCATGCGAGGAAGGAGCACCCCAGGGCTTGAGTGGACCACCACAGGCATCCGATAGTCCAGGTAGGCAGTGTGCAGCCACCAATCAGCAAGCTGCAGAAAAAGAGGGATAAGAGGGGGGCATTTGTTTTTGGTCTGTTCTGGGGCAGGTATATCGGCCTTGGCTATTGGCTCAGGCATTTCTATATATCAACCAGCACATCCACACAGAGAGGGAAAAGATACATTTTCTTTCAAGGGAAAGTACACTTTGTAAACAGGATCGCCCTGCAAAGTGTACGAGTCAGTCCTAGTCAAAAACAGATTAGTGCATTTTAATCAGAGTACGTGCAATAGGACACGTTGCAAATATTTCATGGCGCTGCGGGAAAAAATTCAGTCAAAGCAAGTACTGCCAAAAAATACATTTCTTTAGCCCAGAACATTCCCTACCTTACATAATTCTGATATTTATATAATTCACATATTTAATGTTATCAAAAATATAGGGGACAGTGTGCTGCCGTTAAACACCAATAGCTCCAGGGAAGGTCTGACCCTGCTTCCTCTCTTTGGATAAAAGCGTTCGCTAAATAAAATGTAAAACATCATTAATGTAAATTTCTAGCAAGATCCAGAAACAACTGTCATATTTAAATACATCAGACACAAACCAGGTAATTATGTAATCAGTAAAACAGGTCGGACCCAAAACCTATGCAAACATAACACAGTTCACAGAATGTGTTTTACAGGAATTACCGCTAGATATTAGACAAATTCTACAGACCTCCCAAAATGAAAGCAGGCACTGGTTGAAATGGATTAAAGAGCAAATTCACTGTTTGCAGGCCCTTAGAAAAGTACACACTGGCTGTGCCCTGCACTGGAAGCAGGTGTCATAGCGTTTAAAGACCCAGAGTTTTGACAAATAAATCACCGGTGCTCAACCTAAACAGCTTCGGGGAAAATTCTAGGATTTACACAAGAAAATGTTATGCAGCACCAATATATACTTAAGCAAGGCTAAGAGCATGACAGTTCATGGTAGCCTGCACCTCAGAAGCCCCCACCATGCACATACCCAGTTCTCCATCTTTCGGGCCCTCTGCTCCAGCCCCTTCTGGAGTCTCTCCCCCACACCACCCGGGCTCACAAACTGTGCCACGAGTTTGCGGGTGTGCAGCAGCTCCTGCTCGCTGACAACGGGCTCCAGCACGGTCAGGTAGCGCTCAAACGTCTGCTTGAGGGGTGGCACCGGGAGTTTTGGCAGACCCTCCTGGTGGGCCAGGTACCTGCCGGAGATCTTAGTCGGCCAGATGGGCCGCACCAAGTAACACGGCTGCCTCTTGCTCTGCTTGACCTAGAAAACACCATAATATTCAAGCACTAGTAAAGTAGATGGCCAGGTCTGGATTAACTATAACAAGCCAGTGTAACTACAACCTGAACAGCCACAATTTCAAGGATGGGATCTTGGGAATATCGTAGTACAAGTAGCACTAAATCCAGCCAGGATATCTCAGATGATCCGAAGTTTTTTTGAGAGGACACACAATTTTTTGTCCAATTGCAACCATCATGCCATCACACAATTATGATACAGCTTCCCGTAATAATTTAACCTGACCCAGACAAATAAACTTGATTAAAGGTGACACTGACAGCTGCTGCCCCCACCTGGACATGGCTTGCAGTGCAGTGTAGTCCGGGATGGACACAAAGTATGTCATTTATAGTCCGCTCCACGTTCAACCGTTCTTATTAAAACAATTATTTGTATAGTAAGCCCCACTTCCCCATGAGTCCAGGCTGCGTTTGACTGTCTATGAAATTCCCGTCTAACACAGCCGTTAAATTAAAGTAATAGTAGGAAGTATTGTCCTGCTGTGCAGTTTAAATTGGATTTTAACATGATCCTTATAGTTATGAAATATATATCAACAGTAATCGGGTGTAGTTAGCATTAAATTTTACCCTTGTAGTAAGATAACTTTAGAATAAAGGCAGGATGTTAGGTAATACGACGGCAACCTCAGACGGGCTGTGAGACCTTAGCGCACTAGCTGGAAGGCAGCTGTCCGACTAAAGCCCGTTTCTAACCTATTAACCACACGGTGTATTTATTATCCATTATATAGAAAGTGCGAATGCCGCGGCAGCCCGGTCAACGCCATTGCTGTTATTGGGGGGAAGTTAGCATTGCACATAGTTAGCCGTCGTGCTAGCAGGTGTACCTACCATCGTCCTGGTCAGCAAACTCAGCATAATGCAAGCAGAAACGCCCTCCGGAGCGGTCTGGGCTTCGGGGGACCACCGGCCAGAGTCCAAAGGGTTTCAGGGGGAGACGCCCCCTTCCTTTAGGAGAGCAGCGCTGCCATGGCCCTTAGCCCTTAGCCTGTTAGCTCGTTAGCCTGTTAGCCCGTTAGCCGCTCGGCCGGCGCGCGTGCCCTTCTGCGGCACTGCAGGGAAGGCGGTGTCCTGCCAGACACGCACTTTAAACTCCGTAACCAGTTCCCAACTGTGCTCCTGGCCCAGCCATCGGCCACTAAATCAGGTTTTATTACCACTGTAGGAAATTATTTAAAAAGTCACTCCCGACATTACTTATTAAACTTATTGAACTGGATGGACTTGTTCAAAGCAGATACGCGTCATTCATATCTGCTTTACTTTGTTCAGAAACAAAATACAGACACGTGCTTACAATTATGGACGTTCAGCGTTGCCAATTCTCACACATCTGGTGATACTCACGCTTTCAGACTCGGGCTCACGCAATAAATCGTACCTTAAATTCATTATTGTTGCATTAGAAACCTACAATTAGCTACATCAAAAGTGTTGGGTTAGTTTGCAAACCCTACAGAGTACAAGGTAAATAAAACTGTTTCATACATGTAAGTGTGTGCAGACTTGTTTTCAAAATCTAGTTGAATGACTAACTTGCGATTTAGTTATATGCTTGCTACAATATATAGGACAGCGCGTACTTTTGTGGAGATCCAAACAGCATGCGACTAGTTTATAGTAGATTTTCCCAATCTGCTTTAGGCAGACTTTAAGGTGTTGGCTGATGCTGTAGAGCGTAGACCATATGTAGATAAACAATCACAGAATATGGAACCCTAGCCGTCTCTTTTCTTCCACAACCCAGCTGTTTTCTTTAAGAAACGCCTGAAGCCACATCTTGATCGATGACACCTCAACTAGCCCATCCAAACACCGTCCTCTCTTTATATTTAATCCCTCTTGTGTGTGTTTTTTTCTGGTCGAATACCTCCAGCGTTTTGTCAGTTTATTGTATAGCTCTTTATTCCGATGCCAAACTGCATTTGCTACTGATCACCCACTGGCAGTTTACACTACTCCTAGGTCACGTTGGCTGCTTGACTGCTGCATGCTTGTGGTCTGCGTGTTTTGGACAAAGACACCTGCCAAACAAGTAAACAACCAAACATAAATCTTGTAAATGTTAATTATGAATTGACAATAAGCACCCTATAAATTCTGTGATATACATTTTTTTGAGGCAGCACTGACATTTGCATCTGCAAACTTACATTACGAGAGGCAGATGCTGTGGCGTGACCCGATTCAGAAATGTATTTAGTTTTTCTGGATTTTTCTGCGTGTGTCAGTATGCATGTGTGAGCCTGAGCGCGCACACGCAGAAAGCCTTAGACCGCAGTGGTCATGCTCAGCGATTTTTTAAAGGTATCTGGAGGAAAAACAACTCGATACTTGATTTACGTCCTTGGGGTTTTCACGGGCTACGTGAATATTCCAGGAGCGTAGCCATTAAAATCTTCACTTATTAACAAATAAAATTCAAGTCAGTTTGAGCTTCCACCAAACGTGAAGACGCGAAATTAAGTTACTCGTGTCTACGCTAGAGGGAGCTTTCGACACACAGAAGACAACCTACAGTCTACAGAAAGGCTTTATTTGCGTGTCATTTTCAGGGCGAGCCAGTTTAATTTCGGAAAGCTATATTATACTTATATATCATAGTACTGTTACAAATTCATTTTCTTATATTTTAGTGAATTTATTAAGTCATGCTCATAGCTGATATTGAAATGTGAGTAATATTGTATGTGTATGTTTACTTTTCGGTACGGTTATAACATTTCATGACTAATTGGGACTTTCTTGGTGGATTACGAGTCAACCGTCGTATTTATGGTGTCTGACAGACCTGCTTGCCACACTCTCAGAAAAAAGGGTACAAAGGTCCATTTCTGTACCTTAAAAGGTACAATTACCTATATATAGCTAAGGG
>JAODLD010000124.1:7666360-7726605 GCA_026781065.1 Mormyrops boulengeri
CCCCCCCCCCCCCCCCCCCCCCCCCCCCCCGGCTAGGTACGCTCCTGTATAAAACACATTACTTTAATCCGGTTTCAGACTAGTGGCAATATATTAGGCCTACACGCTAAACAGCTTCTAACCGTCCCTATTTTTCCCAGAGCCAATACTAGTTAAGCTTAATAATTAGGCCTAAATATTACTGAGTTTTAGTTGATTGTGCCTTGTTTCTAAATACACCAGGGAATCAATACAACTTAACTTAAGAGAAAATTGTTTCAGTTAATGAGTTTATGTTAATGGAGTTCGGTGAATCTACTTTGACCTGCAGGTTAAAATATCTCATGTCACTTTGAAGCTTGTAGGCCTATATTGTGAACTTTAAGCTGTACAAGAAAGGCATATATTATTTCAATATTCTGCCACAAAATAATGTTTAAAATATTACACTCTGAGTATAAAGGTGTAACCCGTTATACTGAATTGTCCTTTGTTTCTGGAAAGAAATACGTTGACTGAGCTGAAATACATCACGCGCTCCTTAATTTATTGGTTTTATACTTGCTTCAGATGCAATCCCAAGTCTATAATGACTCTGATCTCAAACTTTGTGACGGTATAGTTACAAAGAAGCATGCGGCTTCACTACCTATTTGACAAGCGCGTCCTATACATTCGGTCTGTCTTAACGCAAACGGATATTAAGATTTCGCGGCGACTTACGCAAACCTGCTAGATTATTGTGTTGGTCAGAAATCTCACACTGGCAAACATACAACTTACATGAGAACGAACAGTAACTCATCCAAAGGTATACAAATCAGAAATGCAGTTACCTCTTCTGAATCGTGTTGGAAATGTCTATTAAAATAACATCGAAATACTATCTGCTGTAATCAAACTTTATATTTAAAATGGCATCAGCTTTGTTTTTAAATATGAAAAATTACGGTTTAATAAATTACTGGATTGTATTTCATATTTATAGTGCTCTATACATATCGTATTGTATTAATTAAATCGGTGTGAAGTACATTTTTTCTGAATTGTAGCTACATCTCATGACAGAGTTTAGTCGGAAAAGCGACTGAATAATTACTGAAAGCTAAAGAACACGGCGCATAAAATCTTTGCGATTGTGTACGTGTGCATTTGCCCCTTATCCTTCATCATGCGTGTGAAGTCACATACCCTGAAGTTTGTTCAAGATCTCATGTTAATTCTCAGTCGCTTGTTTATGGATGGCGTTTAATAACCACAAAACAATATTGGCCGTGCCGTATCATTTAGAATTAAAATAGCTAAATAGTGATCCATATCTGTGTTGCATTTTCCCCTGTTTTTTCGATATAGAAAGATGCCCCTCATGTTGGGACTGATTTTGAAATCACACCGGGAGTCTATATAAGCGGTTCTTAGTATTTTTCAAGAATATAAAACAAAAATTATGCTGATCAAGATATATCGCTATTTTTTTCAATAAACTTTTGTGTTGCTCGATCGTAATGTAATAGTTTTGCTGTAGCACTGTATAAAAATCAAACGCCAAACAAACTGATTTTTGTACAGTCATTTTTTCTTAACATTTTATATTACTGCATTTATAGTCTAAAGCGGTAATAATCTGAGCATTCATTTGTACAATTTACTGTTATTTTCAGGCTAATTTTAAGACCTACATTATTTAAGTAAATAAGAACATTTATTTGTGGGGACAACTCACTTTTTATTAGATTTTGTTCCACTTGTGTTTTTTTCTTTTCTTAAACGAAAGACTAATCATTTTCTCATTCTATTGATAATGCATTTTGATTGATCCGACAGGCAACTCGGCGTTAAAGTAAAAGCAATATACTTTGTACTTGGGCTTCTCTTCGTTTGTTTTCTTATCTCAATGAATAAATACTTGTAAATTACAAAAAATTGTATTGTGTAGTGATTGTGTTCATTCATTAGTTATCCCATATTAATGTTGCCCCAGTACGCTGAAATGGAAGAGACTCAGTACAGCATGAAGTTAATTATACTATATATCACACATACGGAGACCACAAAATTAATTAATTAAGTGGCTCCCATGTATTTGTGCAGTTTAAATTTGAGGTAATGTACAAGGCCAGCATTTCATACTTCGTAACACGTACTATGAAGTTATCAGTAGAGACACGGAAGCAATCAGATTTGTGCATAGTGCTGAGGGAGTTTAACTGTATGGAATAAAGGTGAGGTTCATGATGACTAACGGGTAAGTAAAAGTTAAATGAACTATCTAAATGTCGACCTTCTTTAGGTGATATCTTAGGTAGTGTGTGATTTCAACCTTCCAAATGTATCCATGATAGTTTTGTTCTCTAATTGGTTGATTCAGTCAGTGGGCGGAGCAGCTGACCCTTTACGCAATGAGGGCGGCCCTCCTCTCTCCACGCCTGCGCAGAGCTTGCAATCTGAGCCAAGCCAGCAGTAAGCTCTGCCTTCCCAGAGATTTCAAGAAACACCATGGACATGTAAGTCTTCCCAGAGCAAAATACCAAAATAAAGTGCAACATAATGAATGAGCAACAGTTTTACATTTTCCCCGAATGGAACTGTTGAAAATTTAAGATGGGTTTATCTCAATAAATCTGCCCCTCAGAAGTCCATAGAGAAAGATGCTTTCTGACAGTATATATCAGGATTTGGCCCCCTGACCACTAAGTGTTTATCCCTGCAATATCTGTAGCATACAAAGGAGGTCTTACAAACACAATGTGTCAGGCTGTGCTTGGTGTACCAGAAGACAGAAACGTTGTAAGTCTTGCAAGCACATCTTTTTTTCATAATCCACTGTGTTCACTTTGCCTGCTTTTTTGCTATGGGACCTGGGAGCTTATAGCTTTGTAATGCATCCCTGTCTGTCCATGCAGAAATTCCCTGGACTTCATCGCCTTGGTTTTTCTCATATCCCATTGGACTGCCTTTGAATAGCTCGCATTCCAGAGCAGATGAGCTGTTGATGGGTAGTTTAGGTCTAATGTAGTCTGCAAGTTTTACATGGGCTCTTTGCCTTACTTGGAGTGACCTGCAGCTTTGTGTGTCTAATACATCCAGAGCCCAACATTAAAGGCAAGAGTAAAACAGTTTTACTTTGTAAATGGTTGGACGGTATGATCTCATTTTCTCCTTGGAGATTCAAAAAAATGGAATTATGTGATCAGAAAGCAACTTGTTCCACAGATCCTGGAAAAGACTCGTAGTCTGTGTTACGTGGTATGCGCTAGGTTTCTCTTGATTGTATTAAATGGACAGTTTTGACTATTAATACAGACTGTTCCTAATTTATAACGGGTGCAACTTATGATGAATCTCATTTAAGATTAAGTTAAAAAAAATAAATATAAATAAGTGAATGCATGTAAAAATGCATGTAAATTTTGTGTGTCTGCACACCCGGCAGAGCTGCGCCGCCTGCTGCATGCTCCGCCCTGTATGTTGTCGCAGGAAAGTACTGCAGGTCTGCTGTATGGCAGAGTGACCATTCCAGCCTCAGTCCCGGCTCGCAGTCTCATTCTCGCACCTAAATGTCAGCGTGACCATCCTATTCCGACAGACTGCTTGTAAGTGCAAGTGGATGTCTGTTGGAATGGAACCCAGTCATAAGTCGGGGACGGCATCTACACCGCACAAGAATTTACAAAAGTGGATAGGAATTAACTTTTAAAATTCTGGTACCAAGGCAGCACAGCAAATGCAAAGAGTGCAAGAACAATATTGTACAAAAAACATATTTACGCACATATGGGCAGGCAACAAACATAAGAATACAATAACTTAGATAATATTAGGGGTGAAACGGTTCGCCAAAAAAAACAAAACTGTGGTATACAGGTCAGAGTTCAGTCCACCAAACTGATGTTTGATATCAGTTATCATACTGAAAATATGCGACTGTAGGGTTGTGTAATCTCTCATGCTGTAAGTCAAAACAATTTTAAAAATCAGGGAAATAAAGCTGTAACCTGTGGTCTCACCTCTCAAGTAATCACTCACTTGATTGCTTAGTGACGATCTGGTCAGCCAGTCAACAATCACATGTAGAATTGGGCACAATGACACCGTGCATGACAGACTATTTGTTTAAGGACAAGATTTTTTTGTTATTCTCACCAGTAAAAAGTTGCTATTTGAGGAACACATGTTAGTATTTTCTGTCTGAATATTCATTGCTTTGAACAATAACCCAGATTGACTGAACTGTGATTTGTGAACTGAACTGAACCATGAAAACCTGGTACTGTACCCTAAATAATACTAATAAAGATCTGTTACATTTTGTTTGTTTGATTATCAAATTTGTTGGATTATTTTAGGTTAAATGGTATCACTTCTAATGGCAAATGAAGTGGAAACTAACTTTTGTTGCCATAAGGGGTGGGATGATTCCAATGGCCCTTGAGTGGTGGGGGCCCTAAAAAATTTGGAATATAATTGGATCGTTCTGAGTTGGGGGTCAAATATGATATTCATTCATGGGGCCCACAATCTCTAGAGTTGTTTCCGGCTGCAGGTAAGGTCTGCTTGTTCCAAATCAGTATTCAGGTTTTGCTCAGGATAAGTCCTTATTTTCATATTACTTAGTGGGGAAATACTAATCTGACATGGTGTATCTGTGACCCATTAACAAAAAAACAAAGCATTTTCTTTCTTTGAAAATTTCAGTTGGCTGTTTACCTCCTTCTTGGATTGTAGCTCTGCCAAAATAACTGAGGATTGCAGGCGGTGATGCGGAGGACACAGTAATGACGAGACTGACATCAGGGTCCCCTGCAGAAATGTATTTGTGGCAAAAGTACAACAGCCGCTTGCAGACAGACAAAACTATAATTTGAGCGGTTTGAAGCTGTACAGATTTGGACAAAAGCCAATTTTCAAGTAGGTTGGACAACACTGATTGCCTGAGATCCATCATCATCCCCCACCAGTTTGTTTGTGTTAGTCCCCTCTCAGATGACAATGAAAAATGAGGGACCATAGAGTTGGGCCCAGGACACGAGGTCTGATGCCACAAGGGCAGCCGGTGTCTGTGTTCAAAGAGCTTCTCTTCTGAAACTAGTACTGCCCCTCGGGTCTGGGGCTGCACATTGCTGATGTCCCATTAAGCAATATGCTCAACCAGGACTGCTTTGGACATTTATCTAGCTTTTTAAACGCCTTTGTTTTTTAATCTATATTGTACTTTAGCCAGATGGATAAAACCAGTTTCACTTAAGAAGAAAACTAAATGCTCTCTTATTGGTGGTTCCGTCCATCTTGCATGGTGAACTGCTTGTTTTATTTACTGGATGCCTTTAGATAGAATCATTCTTACTTCTCTTGATTTCAATAATGTTTACACTAGCATTAATCATATCATATGTCATAGAAAGACTAAGCCAAGGTGCCATGGCATATCTATTAGAACAAGATTCAGCAGGTTAAGTGTCTCTTTCCCATAAAAATCTATTTTCTGAATGTTTTTCTAAATGTTATTATACTCATGAGACATGGGGTCAGAAGAATGTTATCCCGTGAAAATGAGTCCACTGAAATATAATATATGGTACTGCTACATTTGCCCTCTCGGTTTCAGTGTGTTATTTTGCAAGAAAATTCTTAGTGTAGTTATGTTTGTTTGTGTGCTAAGCAAGCGTGGGAAAAACAGGGTCAAAATGCACTTTTTCCTCTCTTTGTAAATTTGTCATTTGCAGCTTTTCATGTCATTAATAACTTGTCACACATCCCTTATAAAAGTGAAAGTACAAAAGTAGGAACAAAAATGAAGTAGAAGCTCTTTAAAAACGCAGGTAAAGATGAGCAGGAAATTGCCCTCTGTGAATTGCTTTATTTGCTTTGAAGTAGTACATCCGTGTCTGATTCTGGAAATGTCACCCTTTTACAGACTCCGACCCGTGCTTCCTTGTAAGCAAGTTGCGTGTCCCTTGTATGTCAATGCACACATGCATCTGTCTTAGACAGCCAGTCAAGCTCATTCTTCAGTGAACAAAAGAGGTGAAACAGTGGCGTCCTCTGAATGAAAGACTATAGGGTGATAGACTTCAGTGCCAGGAAGCTGAGTGTGTAATGCAGTGACTTGCTGCTCTGACTAACTAGTCTGGATGAGTGGTTTTGGGTTGGTTATTCCTTCAGGCAGGGATTTTACACCACGTGGTGATAACACCCAGTTCATCATGCCCACAAACGCATTTCTGTAATGAAACTGTGTTTGAGAATCTCATGCTTTGAGGAATATAAGAAGTTGTTCGAAGTTGATTGTTTAGTCCGTGTAGATACGGCTGTCAGTCCTCACTAATGTCATTATTAGACGTCTTGTCATACTGGCATTTCTTTTCAGTGTTCATCCTAGGCCCTGACCCACCAATACAATTGCTCTCTTTCCATTGGTGTGGGGGCGGGGGGGGCACAAAGTAATAATTTAAGTATAAAGCAATAAATACTGAAGCGTACACGCCCACCCCCCGCCCCCCGTTTCCTACAGTACGTTCCTGTCTCTCTCTGTACTGTGGATAATTTCAGGCCATTCCTTGCAGTTGTGTAGCACTTCACTGCATAAACATCTGTGCCCTGATTTTTGCTGCATGTTAACAAAATGTCCTTGTGGTCCATGACTGGAGTGAACCTGCAAGCCGTTAAATGTGCCGGTCACTGCCTTCTCTTTGAGGGGAGAACCTTGAGGATATGTAGCTTGACTTGAATCTATTATGATGTAGGATGTTGTCCGACTGCTCTGTGGACAGTGTAATCCCCGCACATAAGCTTACATATTAGCTGCACTTTTACACTTTCTCTGTACCTCTGCTGAGTGTCAACATTTCCTTTGCTATGTGAATCCAAGGTTTGTCGTCCCACCACCAAGACCCAGACCCCACCCAAGGCCAGCAGAGAGCCACCCAATCTGAGTGCCATACTGCGTAAGATCCTTGTCTGCCTGGTGTTTGCTGGCCAGCAGGGCCGGTGCATTGTGGCTCAGGTAGCTAAGAGGAGTGGGTCATGGAATGGGGTGAAGTCAAGGAGTAACAATGGGTCAGCAGACTGAGTAATAGCTTACAATGAGTAGGGCTAACTGGCTTATAGTGCTGATCATAGTGGTGATCAAAATTATAGAAATTATATTCCCATTTGACGTTGTTCAGTGCTACACCCACTCATAAACACCCACTTGCCATCATTCAGTTTTCTTGAAGGAATGCAGAGACTGCTCTGTAAGTAAAATAGGCAGGTTCCATGTGCTGGCATCTGCGATCGTGTGGGCCTGTTTATCAGAGTGTGCCAGCTCGTTCAGTCAGTGTGTCATTATACAGAAAATACTGCCTTAAGCCTAGTTCATACTTCACTTGTCTGCATGTCGTTACGGTCTGTGCTCGGACTTTTGCATACATACTACATTTGTGTGTATACGCAGACAGCTGTGATTGGTGCACGCGTACAGCGATGATATTTCACCAGACCAGCAGACCATCACTTCTTCACACATGCAGTAGACACGCCAAAAAATCATCTAGACCCAAAATCTGGGCTGCAGCTGCAGAGACCCCTGATGGCAAGATTTACGTGCATCATGTAGAGACCAAAAAGACAGACGTAACAGCGAAGGATCGACCGGGCTTTGCACTTCGGCTTCAGCAGACCTTTCGCATTGCAGGAGAATATTTCTCTGTCCCACTGAAGTCACGGCCATGTGAATTATAATATTGGTCGTTACCTGCTCTTATCTGTGATTGGTCCTAATGCAAAACAAAATTATATCTGGAATAAACAGTGTTAAGTTTTTAAGAAATCCTTTTGAAGATAAGTCTTTGCTTTTCTTCATGAAGTCTTATTGTTGTTGTGGAGAGTGTGTGAAAGTGTGTTTTTTATATATGTAGCTTTGTAGTGATTAGTGTATGTGTGGGTGTAACTATGCATGTGTGCATGCGTGTAGTGGAACTGCTGTACTTGTTTTTGCTAGATCATCTCTACAGGCATGAAGGTCTGTGCTGTATGAGAATACGGTTCCAGTTAAGGTGCACATGGCTTATTCAATAAAAAATTTGTGGTTTGTCCCCAGAAACAAATGACTCTAGGTTGGTTTTCCACCACTGTGTACTAATCTTAGTATTAATACAGTATTAACACTTTGTGCTCATGTTGCTCACTTTCTTTTTATGTCTTCTTATTGGACAGGTGCAGCATGTGACCATCGAGAGGAAGAAAAAAAAAAGACCTAAGCTCTAACAGAGGCTACAATTATCCTGCACCATAGTTACATCGGCGCTGCCTCTTCAGCATCTTTCCGTTTTAAAAATGAAAATCAATGTGTGACTAATTGCTTTAGGTTTGTAAAATTTGGGATAAAAGGTGTTTTTTTTGGCTAGTTAACAACGACAATGCAAGTCTGGTGGTACGCCACAAAACGGAAAGAAAAGTTGCTTGTTGTTTGAGAATGTCGTGTTTCAGAGCATAACATTTCTCAAGCATAAGATAAACTGTGTTTCTGACATACTATAAAGGTAAATAAAACATCTCTGGAGTTTTCCACTGCTGGGGAATTTTACATTGGACTAAGACTGTGAACAGGCATAACAAACAAAGTGCAGGGCATATGATCGGCATTGACTAAAATGTTCAAGTGCATCCACATATGTGATGTCAGGCATAGCAAAGAACAGATTGTGTCAGACAGGACTAGACTTTAAGCATATAGACACACAGCCCGTACAGTATCAGTCAAAAGTCTGGACACACCTACCCATAGGTTTCTTTGTACTATTCTCAACATTTTGGAATAATTATAAAAACATCAAAACTATAAAATAACGCAAATATAATTATGCACTGACCAAAAACGTATTTGAAAAAGTAATTTGCTGGGAGGTGAGGCAGCTCTGTGGGTTGGGACTCAGAAGGTAGCGGCTTCAAATCCCTGGGCTAGCAGAGTGATCCCAACATTGGACCCATGAGCAAGACCCTTAACCCCAATTGGTCCAGGGACTGGACCTACTTTCTCCTCTGCTCCAGTTCCATGATGTGGCTTTCTGGGATGCTTTTCCAGCTGTCCTGAAGGAGGTCCCACTTATGCTGAGCTCTCATTGGCCGCTTTTCCTTCACTCTCTGGTAAAACTCCTCCAAAACCTTTTCTCCTGTGTTTAGGTCAGGTGACCAGGTCATGTGACGCGACACTCTGTCACTCTCCTTTGTAGGCGGCTTGGCGTGTCCAGACTTTTGACTGTTACTGTATATGGCACATGACTTTGCTTGAGAACCACAAATAGATTTACCCTGTGTTCAATATAGAATACAGTCTACAAAAAAACAGATAAAAGGAATTCAGAAATACAGACTGATAGCTGTTTTTCTTATTTTTTAGCCATATACTGGGGTTCGGAAAATAACATAAATGCCTCGTTGCAGATTTGTCAGCTACGGAAATTGTGGCAAAGTAATTGAATTTGTCAAGGTAAAATGTCTCAGACTATGACAGCATATGCCAAACGGGGACGACCTGTTGGTAACTGGGAAACCCAGAGCACCTTCAGCAGCAGATGGCTGTTAGGGGTTACCACTAACTCTATTACTAACTCATGATTACTCTGCGGCTGTTTAACAGCCGGGGAATATAAGGCTGTTTTACTGGATGGGGAGCACCTTTTGGTGCAAGCACTGTTCTCTTGTGTTGTCCCCATATTCCAATGTTCACACACACACACACACCGCTAAAGAAATGAGCGGTTTTACGAACAAGATGAAATCAAGTATCTTCCATGGGTTTTCCAATCACCAGATCGAAACATAACTGAGCTGCCATGGGTTTCTGTCACTGTTGCTCAAAGTACTGGAGGCTTGAACAAATTTCTTGAACGGACATACTTCTAGACACAGTTCAGGACTTGTACGGCAGGATTCCACAAAGGGCTGAAGCTGTTCCGAAGGGAAATAGTGTCTCCATTCCTTGTTCATATAATGTTAGGTGTTTCTGTGATTTTTGTCCACCCTCTGCATAATATAAATCACTGTGGCTATGGAAGATGGATGAGTGTAACATCAATATAATATTTAAAGTTTCGCAAAAAAAGTGGGTAATCAAAAGGGAATGCTTGGCACAGATGTTTTTGTAAAAGTAATACTGTAGAAGTTTAACAAAACAAACAATGTTATACCAACCCCAAGTCATTTATTTTCATGTCAAGACATATATTTAGACTACATGCTTAATTATAGCTTTGGATTACAGAAGAGACTGGGGAACAACATTTTTATGAGCTAATACTGAGGACGAAACCAGTAAAGATTGTTATTTCATACTTTGACTCTTCATTTTTAAGGAACTGCATCTCCTCCATGTCATGTTAATGATTTGCCAAAGACTGAAGGTGTTCCGCACTGCCCTGCTGGGAGAAGAGAGCGGGAGACCTAGAGAGTCCAGGTTTCGCCTTTTCTCACTTTTACCAAAGTGGCCTGTTTGTGTAGTGCCGAAGCGGTGTAACTCTCCAGTTTTTCCCCTTTCTCAAACTAACTTAACTTTCCCATGTGCTAAATAGTGTCCTAGCATGTAGAACAGATCCTTCAAATTTCTACATGACTCAGCTTCTCAGAGGACCAGCCAATGGAAACAAATTGGACTGTTTTTGAGTGGAATGTGAAGAACCAATAAACACTGTGTGTTTCTCCGGAGTTTAACTGCATTCAGGACAAAACGGCTTTAATATCACTGAGCAGTTTTGCTGACGATCTTGGTTTTACAGTAGATCCATCCCAGTCAGGATTTTAAAAGGTACTTCCACACCAGTCATATCTTTGTCCATATTTACATGCTCCTCAAGACAACAGCAGTTCTTTCCCATTTCATTTTCCATGCACCCCCATCCATATGCTACACCACTGGGCAAAACTGGCCTGGTCTTCGTCAGCTGCAGCCACGGCTACAATACTGTGGGCTGTTGAAAAATACCCGCCGATTTGTTGGCATTTTTAATCCTAAACGCAACGAGCAACATGGAAACCAGCTGCAATGTAGCTCTAGAGGCTTCAATCTCTCTGTCACAGAG
This sequence comes from Mormyrops boulengeri, assembly GCA_026781065.1. NCBI lineage: Eukaryota > Metazoa > Chordata > Actinopteri > Osteoglossiformes > Mormyridae > Mormyrops > Mormyrops boulengeri. The sequence continues at coordinate 7,677,397 of JAODLD010000124.1, forward strand.
AACCACGTACCAGGAAGCAGTTGTGCCCTGTAGACATCCCATTTTCTATAGTATTGCTTTGGTAAATTTCACCACTGGTTGCTGCTACTGTGGAAAGTACAGAACACTCTATTATGAGGAGGTTGAAGATCTAGAATATAACCATACAGTTCTTGACTTCTGTCTCAAATTGAAGATTCACTGTTTTATCCTAGAGTATGGCACTTTACTTAAATTGCTTCCATAAATATTCAGCTATATGTTTTGCAAAGTATTGTAAGCTGTGCAAGTTGATTTGGATTATAGTGTTGCCTGGCAAAGTAAATTATAGTAACAACTGGCAGATGCTGAAAACCAGTCAAGGTCGGATAAGGTTTACCATTTGTTATTCGGTAATTTCAGTAAAGCAAAGAACCAGGTGCAGGTCAGTAATATGGGAGGGGCAGCCATTTCCCTGGATTCCTGTGATTTCTCAGTCATCACTGCACCCAGTGTACAGCCCGGATCGGATTTCTTCATTTGGCACCAGGAAATTGTCCAGTTTTCCTCGCAACTCACGATGCGAGGGGTGTCTAACTGCTATTGAGTATTCATGCATTGTGGTCGAGTTGTCAGATGTGCCTTTTGCTGAGCCTACAGTGGGGTCAGGTGTCCCTGGGGTCAGTCAGGGCTCATAAAAAGCTAGCGGTGGAAAATTGAACTTCTGAGAAGAGAATTATTGTTCTGACACGATTTAGAATGTCTGTTGTGACGAAGAGTTTCTCTGTGACACTGGATGTTTGTAATTTGCATGCTCCTTATACTAGAAAGCAAGCGCACTGGTATTCATGCTTCTTATTTTATTACTTGTTCACAACACATGGAAAATATATTTGCAGTACTGGCATGTCAGGGCTATATGCGTGAAATGGGGAAAGTGCAGGGTGTTTGTGCTGATCATCACCTTTGGCTCTTCAGTATGACCTTTTTATTTCAGGTGTTGGGTTGATAAACATTCTTGGTGAGTTAGTGGGTTTACCAAGAGTTTCAAGTATGTTAACCTTCGAAAAATGTCCAAACGAACGTCTGATTCTTTCTGGAAGACTTTTTAAGATGACGTATGACCACACGTCTTTAAGCTTTTTGCGATGATACGATTCTTAAACGAAAAGAGAGTATTGAATGAGTAGGCTGAGCTGAGATGCTCAGGACCATGTGACCTTGTGGGGGGCTGGGAAGTGTGTCTGTATCGGCACTCAGTCTGTAGAGGCTCTCGCACACATGGGTGGGGCTGTCCATCCACACTCATGCAGAACACAGCTGAGGCTCACCTGTCAACACTCTGCCAAGTCGTGGGTATGAATCCAGGAAGCACAGCAGTCTCCCATCTCAATATCAGGTCCAGAAAGTGCCAGACAAACTTGGAGTCTCCAAGTTTGTCTGGAGTCTCCAAGTTTGTCTGGCAGTTGGTTGGTTAATCCCTTTATTCAGCTGTTTTATACAGAATAGATGCAGTTAAACACCTTTTGAATAAAGATGTTCATAATAGAAATTTGTTTGGGGGGTAAGTTTATTCTTAAACCTGCCTTAAAGCCTACAGTACAGTGTGTTTTTTTAAGTTTAACGCTATGCCAGGTGTTTTCTTCTGTTAAATTGCTGTAACAAGGCTGTCATAATTTAACTGCTGGTAGGTCTTTTGGTTTAGTCTTTTTGTGTGGTTATGGCTGTCGTTCATTCCAAACTCATGTTTCCTGTGAAAAGTCACCCATCACTGTGGCTGAACTGCTGTTTCAGCCTGAGGTCAGACAAACCCAATGGAAAAAAGACAAATGGAGTAGAAGTACTCAGGTTAGCAGCTACTGGTGGTGATTAATGCCCAGACCTGGTGTTTGTTTCTGCCTGTCCAGGGCTTCCAGCCATGGGCCCCAGGGGGAGAGGAATGATCGCCGGGATACACAAAGAGGCCCTGAAATATGGCACTACCACATACTGCAACTTTAAGACAACGCCTTGATGTTTATTAGTTATTACAACAGAATACCACTAACATCACAGATAGTTTGGCTTGATAAAGGGTGAGAAAGCTAATGTAAACATGTGACTGAAGTCCTTTCTCCTCCATAGTGCTTCTATTAGCACCTAAAAAGGTACAGTACTGTGAAGATACAGTACTGTGAAGGTACAGTACTGTGCAAAAATCTTCCTGTTGGTGTAAAACTATGATGATATGTCTGTCAAAATGTCAGCTTACCCATTTCAAAACCTTTCGTAGATTCACCTCAGTATTTGCAGCAACTGTCTAATACACCCATGTATTTTTGCTCAGACACTACCCCACCTTATTTGGCTAATCAATGCCTCATTTAGTTAACTAATTAAGTTAATTAATTGAGCTGGTGATGAAATTTGACATGTACATACAGAATGGCTGAGGTGTCCCTGAGGAGAGGCTTGGTAACCAAAGCGGAATTCATCTACCCATCCAGCAAGATATCAGTAACTTTTGGGAAAACATAAGAAATTTTTGTTATTTTTGTGTAACTTCATTTTAATATGTTCTAATGTTAAATTCGTTGTTTTCGTCTGAGTAAATATACACTTAGTAACCAGATAAACAGCCGTAGACATTCTTTGACTGCCTAAGACTTTCACAGTACTGTACATTGCAGCTTACTTCTGTGAAGATGTTCTCTGTTGAGGCATAGACTGTTGTCTAAGAGAGAGGAGTGTGGGAGATTAGCAAAGCCAAGGGTGGTCTTCCTGGATCTCCAACGAGTAAAACTCTTAACACCGCCGACAGGTTTGCTGTTGACTGACATGTTGGGGTCATTGGTTGGGGCGTAGGGGGCAGTCAGAGCATCTGATAAACAGCTGGAAGTTCAGCTTGTGGGAGGGAAAGCTCTCGGTAAAGTCATTCATACAGGATGGAGCAGTCCTTTGAGAGGAATTGCCAGGCTAAGGCCTGTGGCTGTTCCTTTACTGCCATCTTGTGTACATAGTGAGTACTGCATTATTTTCTTCTATCCAGATTACATTTTGTAGAATGCCTTTGTCGTTTTACATGGAGTAAGTACCCTCCTGGGCAAAAAACGGGCCAAAACTATTGTGCAGTTAGGGTTTGGCTCATTTCTTTTTGCCCTGGACTGTACCCCGGGCCGGATCCAGGCCTAGGCAAATTAGGCAGCTGCCTAGAGGCCAATCGGTATATGGGGGTCCAAATAAAGGCATGAAAAATTATGTATGTTGTATACTTGGCCACCACTAATTATATGCAGAATATGTAGTTCTCTACAGCCCCTGAATTACCTGCATCACGGAGGAAGTGAAATTATCACAGATTTTCTTGGTATAAACCTCTCGTAAATTCCCAAGTCTTCACATAGTCCGTCTTTCTGTCCTATGGGACACATACTGGCACATATTGAGGTCAGAGCACTGGTCAGTCATTTATACAGTGCCCCTAGAGCAGTCAAGGTTAAGAGCCTTGTTCAGCAGTGATGTGACTACTTTGCTGACTATGGGATTGAAACTGACAACCTTCTGTTCACAGGCACAGCATCCTAATCTGCAGATCAACACACTGTCCCATTTATTAGACCCTTTGGATAAAAGCTACATATTAGAGCCAATCGGTGAACAGCCTTAGCCAGTGTTAAGAGGCTTCTCAAGGTCCTAATGTGTATTTTGAGTGTATTTTTACATTTTGGTACTGCTGACTTTGGAATGCAAAGCTCCTATTTTTTGTTTTTAAATGGTTATTCTATTATGCAATGTGCACATTTTTAATCAATAATCATAATTTCACAACTCTAATTTTAAATATACTGTGGTTTGCCGAAGCTTTCTTACTGCACTGTTTTAGGGTATTTCTGAGCTACAGGGTGCACTGGATGACTAGTGTGAATGAGGGCTGCAATCCCCAGGATGCTGGATTTATTTGACACACACATGACCAGTCAATAGTTTTTGCACACCACAGGTTCTCTTGGAAAAATGCTTTTAATGCGTAAAAGTTTGAAATTTACATAATCATTGCAATAAAATAGATTATGATAACTGAATGCTGAACAAGTGTATGGGAACATACCCTAGTGGTTTCTAGCTGCAGAGACTGTGTAGTGTATCGCACTGCGAGAACTGCAGCGCTATGCAGTGTGCAGTTATACCTCAAACAGAATGAACTCATCTTATCTGACGCCCATCATCTCATAATGCAGGTGATCTCTTAGCATCGCGGTCTGTGACCTCACTACCATTTCATGATAGCAGCCAGCAGAGCAGGATGAACAATTAGATTCATGCAAATTTGTCCTTTGTAATACTTGAACTGCTTTGTGTGCGTTTTTGTAATCAAACTTGAAATTAGCTGAACAGTTTACCAGTGATGGCGAATGGAGTGGGCACGGTGGCTAGCAGTTACCTCAAACCTCTGGAGACTAGGGTTCAAGTCTCCGCCCTGGCTCTATGTGTGTGTGCTGTGCGATGGGTTGGCGCCCCATCCTAGGTTGTTCCCTGCCTCATCCCCATAGCTTCTGGGACAGGTTCAGGAACCCCACGACCCTGCGAAAGACAAGTGGCTATGGAAGATGAATGGGAAATGCAGCTTTTGGTAAGCTTACCTTGGATTTGTGCTAGGGACTGAAGTAAGATGCAGCAAAAGATGTGAGGAGAACAGAGAGGTCTGGACACAGGGTAGGAGAGGGACTGGCCATGAGGTTTTGACACACTGGATACTCAGCTCTGATTGGCTGGTTTACAGTGGGGCACTGCGATGGCTCGCATAGAACCAACATCTCTACAGTGCTCCGCATAATGATGTTTTTGTCAAGGATGGACCGCATTTACAGCAGTCGTGTAACAGTATAGCACATAAGTTGTGTGGGTTACTTGCTAATGATAAACAGTTGCTATTGGATTATGTATTTATTATATTGTACATTTTATTGTTATTTTAGAGTTTCTGCTTTGCCACACGCAACTGTAATTCTCCCACTTCAGCCTGTGCACAACGATAGCATAGTCATAAGTCTGTTTTTAGCATTGGAACAACAATATTGAAATTATTATTTCGTCATGCAAGTTTTATCAAGAACTCAAGCAAGCTGAGCAGTTCATAAATGCATTGTTTGTAATGAATTTGGGCTTTTGCTTTCAATTTTCATGACTTAAGCATTGATTCAATATCTGTTTAGCTAAGCAAACGTAGGCCACAGGCAGTACAGAAGCCTCTTGTCAATGTCAGTATCACAGACTTTGCAATGTTGTTTACTACTCCCCTGCTAACCTGGGCTACATTTCCCAAAAGCATAGTTGCTAACAGTGTTAGCAACGTACATACTTGGAACCATGCAGCTGAATAGGAGCTTTTGCAAAATGTACCCCTGAATTGGATTTACTTATTTAGCCTACTAGTAATAAATAACCTTACATCAATGGCTGTAAGTATATATATTTTTTCCTTGGCTGGTGCACCAGTGGAAACTGCACATGCCTGCCCCTCTGGAGAAGACATACATGTTGGAGGTAGTGCAGGCCCACTGGGCTTGAAATGTTACTTGTGCATGTTAAGTATGGGGGTGTAGTTAAGACTGTCATGTAACAGTCTAGGACAGGGGTCTCCAGCTCCAGTCCTGGTGAGCTCCAGCCCTGCAAACCTTAGTTCTTTCCCAGTTCCCCCACACCTGACTCAACTCAAGAAATGGCTGGTAATTAGCGGTGATGTTGAATCTGTTCAGCCCTTGCGTGTGCCACGCCCACCTCGTTACCCTCATGTGGAATCCTTCCGTTTGCCAGCTTTTCTACGTTTCCTGTCTTCAGTCTAGTGTATTTTAGTCCGCATCCAAGTCTGTTTCCCCAGGTCTGTCATTGACGTTTGTTCTGTGCTGCTCCCTGTCTGCCCCAATTCATTAATAAAACCCCGTTTGTTGAACTCTCGTCTACCTGATCTGCTTCCCCACTCCCCGCTCGGGCACGGATCGTGACAGCTTGACTCATCTGCACACAATATTGTATTTTTTTGGTCCCTGCCTTTTGCACCTTTTCCTGTCTTCTGAGCCATTGTAACATAAACAATTTCCTCCAGGATTAATGAAGTTTTCTGCTTCTGATATACTAAATACATATATAAAATATAATATCTGTACATTATACATTACAGTTGGTGCCTGAACTCACACATACAGTCACACATAAATTAGGCATTCCGGTTCACTTAAGTAACAGGTTTTTGGACTATTGGAGGAAAGAGGATGATCCGGTGTAAACCCACGCATACATGCATGGGAGAAAATTCCAAACACACAAAATGGCGGAGTGCGGCAACAGCACATGTAGCTGTCACATCAGGAGGACCGAGATTAATCGGCTGGATTGAACCCATCAATATGTTCAAACATTTTTATTCTGTCATAGGAAGCAAAACTTAGCAAATTTTGCAATTTCACTAGGTTCCTTTTCAACGTTACATACTGTATGTTTAGAAAAATTAGTCTAAAATTTACCACAGGTGTCTTTGCCTAAGCTCTGCATGCATTCACCAAGCCAATCATAAGCATTCTTACACTTGCTGTTTTACTCACATATAGACAGTATGGCGCATTTGTGAGAAACTGAATGAAAATGTGCGATGGGGAGAAAAGTGAACAATAACTGGTCACCGAATAACTGGTCTTCGGACGTATGGAAATAACTTAAGTTCTATTTGGCTACAGTTAATATAGCAAAAATTTTCAACTCCTTGTTTTCTCAGTTTATTGCAAAGATTTCAAATATCACAATGTGAACATTTTCTAGCATTGTTCAGCCCTACTCAGTACACACAATACGCTTACAAAAAAAAATAATTTAAGGTTATGTACCATATTTTCTAGGATGATGCGGCTAAGTGTTGGGGGGGGTTAACCTTCATTTCAGGTGCGGTTATTTTGAGATGCAGGAATCATAAAATGTAAATTAAGCAAAACGATTTAAAGAAAAACAGAGACAACGACATGCTAGGCTACTCAAAAAGGCTGAAGGACACATGGCTTTTTGTTATCGATGGCTAACTTTGCATTATTGGGTGAGTGTCTCAGACCTGAGTCTTCTGCATGTCTGCATTTTCTTTCACTTTTAATGTGAAGTGCGTCCGCACAGTGACTTTCGCTCTGTATTTGGACCCTCATCCATTTTGCTCCATCTTCATTCCACTATGTTGATGAGTAATTGAGAAGGCAAACTTTAAATGGATGCTTTTTCAGGTAATCCAGTTTAATCGATTGTACAGTGGTGATTGTACACCATGATTGTGTAGGATCCTCTTGGGGCATGTTCATTTATAATGGAAAAATAAAATTAGATGTAACAATGCAGCTGAGATACAAAAGACACAATAGCCTTTAGTCTCCCTTTTAGACAACCCCTGGAGTGCAGTGCAGATTTAAGCCTTCCTCCACCCTTCCCAGTTAGTTAGTTGGCTCCAGCTTTTAGGAAAATGTTTCACTTTCGAATGACAAAATCCATATAAAGATTTCAGTTGTTTTTCCCTAGACTCAAGTTCCTAGGTCCTGCACTTTTGGGAAATTTACTGGAATAAATGGTTTGAAGTAATTAATTACTAATTAGTTTAAGCCAGAGAAATGGGTTGAAATGAAAAACTCACTCAGTCCTCTAGAGGCTCAGTGTCATTTCAGCCTTTATCAGGACTAAGTAATTAAGATCACTGGTTACAGTACTTATATGGCCAACAAGCAGAGGTATAGATTTCTGTGCATTTAAATTACTTACTGGACTTGTTGAAATATGGATTTTAAAGAATAGGCAAGAGGCTGGCTGCTCTCTATTGGCTCTCTCCTTGAAATGAGTAATCTATCATTTTTTGGTTGAAGAGGATTACAGGAATTACTTTCAATAGGTAAACAATTTGTGACATCACTCTTTGTATTGTATTTTGTTGCCATGGAACTAAAGGTTAACAAGAAACAAAAGGAAGGATACTGGCTTTCATGCTCTGGGCATAATTAAATTGATCATCGGGATCTGATTAGGTTCCATATAACTGATGATTAAAACAAGAAGAGCAATCTGTGTGTTGATACTCATCTCTGTTTTTCTACAGATTAACTGCATAGACTGTATTCTATGCATGGAAAATTAGTCAAGATCATAAGCTGAGGAAACACTGGAGAAATAAATGCTTTTGCCCTGAGCAACAGGCAGGTCTCAGCAAACTGCCATAACACTGGATGCTGTCAGCAATAATCTGATTCTTTGGCTTAAAATTACATTTTTATCATCCAATATCAATTGTGTCACAATGCCAGGAAAAAAGAGAGTATCAATTTGTACCTTTCCTTGTCACTGGGGCTGTACCCTCAAGGGTCTGCCAATTGCAGGTAAATGTACCTTTGAGTCTAATTTAAGGTACAGAAATGGACTCTGAGGAATATGCTCGAGGTACAAACAACATTAATGTACCCCCAGTGGTAAAGAAATGTTCCTCATAGTCCATTTCTGTATATTAAAAGGTACATATAGCCTTGAGGGTACAGCCCCAGTGGCAAACAAAGGTACAAATTGGTACTCTTTCTTTCTGACAGAGCACTAGTGTACTAATAGTGACTATATTATTTGCATTCATTCTCTGTATGAGTTATGTCGAATTTGATCTTGTTTGTATACTAAACAAAAAGGAATGATTTGGATTTGAAACTTGAAGCTGAATTGCAGTGAATTCCTACAGGTCAGTCAGAATTCAGACACAGAGCTTCTTCCAGGAGCTTCTCTAGATGCCCTCTGAACCAGCCACCCTCTCTGCTTCCTTCAACTTTGGCCATCAGTGTACAGGAAAAATGTACAATGTTTGTGGTAGGTTCACTTAAAAAATGCATCCAAATATGACATGAGCGTTTATTAAATTACATTAGATTGTTCTAAACACGTATGAAAGTTGCAATCTATACAAATGGGCATGTTTTAAATTGTGTATCTCAAACTAAAGCAGTGATGCATAATGATGGCAAAGAGAAGGGGCAGCTTCAGACTTCATCCGGTTAATGCGATTTCTCAAAGGATGCAAAAGCCATCTTGTGAACATAGTAAGTCTGAAAGTATGGCTCTTTTTCAGACTTCCCAGGAGTAAGTCAGTAGTTCTCAAATATCAAAGTGTGCAAATCGGCATGTAAATGGAATGTGCAATAAATGAATAGGTGTAGTTTCAGAGTTACGTGTCATGACTAGGACTAGGACTAGGAGAATTCGGGTAAAAACACATTTATTGGCTTTCACATTTCCTGTTGAACTATCCAGTATTTCTGGAAATTGTAGAAGTGAGGGGGGTGGGAGGAGTAGGAATTAGAGGGGGGTGGGGAGCAGATGGGGCTGTCTGTGGAATACATTGTTGTTGTTCTGACAACATCGTCAGTTATACACTCTGATTACAGTCAAAGGTCAAGGTTTGCTGTCTTTGTGAGACCATAGCATAGATATATATATCTCAATGAAGCCCCAAGACTGCTCAAGTTCCACAACAGCCTGTGTTACCTGCAGCCCAGCCATCACTGCTGATCTATGGCGATAGCAACCGCTCTGTCACTCCCATGCTACTGCACAGCCTCTCTGTTTAAAAGCCCTTCATGCTGATCCTTTCCACTGAATTGGCCCTTCTCTGGTTCCCTCGCAAATGATGAGAATTGGTTGTAAGAAGAGCCCTCAAGGCATATACATAGCCAAGTCAAGCCTTTGTGAATACCCATTGGCAAGCTGGTCACGACCGTGTAAAACAGTCTTTGGGATGGTTTAATATTCAGTTTAACAAATCCATGTATTCAGCTCACACCACTCAACAAAACTGACCAGTACTCTTGCATACGCTGCATCATCCCCGTGTCTGATACATCCAACTACAATATATAAACAATTATGCAATTAATCGTCAAATTAATTGGCAGATAACTTGATTATTAAATATAATCGATAATGACAGCTGTACACGGAGATGCAGTACTTCTCATTGGGATTAGCTGTAACTAGACTGACAATGTCACTTCATTTATATGAAATTTGTTTGGGTTGGAAAGGTATGTATAAAGTCATTTCCAATTAAAGACAAATTGATTCAAACTATTAACTTTCCCAGATTAAACGGTATCTAACACTGAACTTTCCAATCCTAAAACAACCCGAATCACCTCCAACCGAAAGTAATTCCATGAATGAGAGACCAGCAAAAGGACTTATTGAAACTTATCTTCAGCATCTGGAATGTCAGTCCACAGCAGTAGCACAGGAGTAGAGTGAAACGGCTGCAGTTCAAGAACACACTTCAATATCCAGTTCTCAGGATCTTAGTCAGCAAACTGACCTGAAAAACCACAGAATACATCACAAGAATTAGCCTTTCTGAGCATAAGAATAATTGAATTAGTTGAATTAGTTACTTAGTGTACCCAGGGGTGCTGGATTTTGGGCCCCATTAAAGCATATCATATTGGTCCTCCAACCCAGACCAATCCAATTATGTTCCAGATGTTTTAGGGCCCCTGTCACTCAGTGGCCCTTGGAATCCTCCTAACTTCCCCCCTTTATAACGCCTCTGAATGTACCTAAATAATTATTCAATTCAGAGCTGAAAACTCTAACTGCTAATAATGGTTTTAAAAGGTCTTTCTTGGTCTCTCTATCTGAATTTCCTAATTTCTGTTTTGTAAAGAAATTCTTGAACAGAAACACTTTATGGACTTTTAAGTACTGGGTATTGGGGTATTTACCTGGCTATTTATTTACAGGGCATTTTACTTAAAATCACCACTAGTAGGACCACTGACACTTTTTCCATTGTATTAATTATGTTTAATTAAGTTTATCTGTGTACACTGGCATACACTTAATATCCATCCATCCATCAAACATCTGGAGGTGTAGCGACAGTGTTACCCTCAGAGCTTCTATGCCTCCTGCCATATCTGGCAGCTTAAGTAGATTTTTTCCCTTGCCAATATATAGACACATGACAACATATAGCAATCAACTCATACTAATCATTCTTCTAAGGTGCCCTGCACATCATTACCATATTGCTGCTTATTTTAAATGTCCTGTCAGATATGGGCAAGTCCATCAATTGTTAGTATTTTGCATGGCACACCAAATGATCAAATCTACTAAAACATTCTATTAACTTTAAAATGACCATTTTCTTTAGAGTATATGGTAAATTGGAACTGAAGTATTGCGGCAGTCAATGAAGGGACATCATTCTTTTCATTCATGTCATTTATGTTTTATTTGGCAAACAACTATGTCCTCACTATGCACTTATCAAGGCAAGTGGTGGGGGTCTGATATTGATTGCAGAGAAATTATGCGCATTCACTCTTCAGGCATTCCATTGATTTCCACTATTCATGTTTTAAAGACTTTCATAAATTTCACAGTAATTTTCTACCCACACATTTACTTAACACCCGTTTCTTTTCAGGATGTGATTTGCTACTTTGCCATCAATGTAGTCCACAGATGTGTTCTTTTTTGGATAAACAACATGATGCAACGCATAAAAAAAGTAAAACGACGAAAACTTTAATGAATGTGGCCAAGCGTATAAGTTACTTTTAGGGAAAAAATACGATAAATGTTAATATCTGAACAAAGTGGAGGGGTGTGAAACTGCCTGCGGGAGAAGAGGTAGGTGACTGGAGGTGCTCTATGTGAGGGCGTGCTTACGGGAGAGGTCTATAAGCGAAGCCACCATCAAACCTGATCGACAGTGAACGCAGAGACACACAATACGAATGTTGTTAAAAAACAGCATTTCTACTTCAAAATAATATTCGTTGGCTGACAGGTCTAGTTGCCTTGACGTACTCTTGTGAGTAAAACAAAGTCAGTCAGATGGATTCGATCTCTTCGGGGTAAAACGTTTTATTCGATTGATGTGCTTCGATATATTGACTAATATAACCACGTTCTTTGCATGATTTTTTTATTGAAGCAAAACACGGAAACAGCCACCCAGAGGAACACATTTTCATTGAAAGACGCGTAAGTCAGGTAAGATTTGTATAGAAAATGTGTTAAAAACTATAACTATTATAAAATTATCACTACTGATGTATATACCGCGTGATAAAGATAATTTTGATAGCTGGTTCCATTGTTTACTGAGTTTGTTTTAAAAACAGTGAATTTTCACGCTGAGCACTTTCTTCCAAGTGATCATTAACGGATATTAGGAGAAAGCTCCATTCTGTCTTCTTATACAGTTAACCAGCGCGTCATAATATTATTAATAGCTGATTTATAAATAGTTGATTTTTGTCCATCTTTGATCCTCGTATTAATGTTCTGTTCTAGGGACGGTAAGGTCTACGTCAGAAACCGGTGCTCCACTAACTCAACTTTTAATATTCCTGGTCATTAAAAGCAGAAGAAGCCCGCTATGAGTACCGTCTTCGGTCAATGATAAATGCATGGACCAGCCAACCACCCCCAAGTCAGCTTGTTCATTAAACATTAGTGTGGATGAGAAAGGATTATATTACTCAGGGCAGATCATGAATTTTAAAGTGGAACGACATATTTTCAAAACCTTGTTTGCAATAAGCAAATGTACTTGATTTTTGCTATAATGTCAGAAATAATTATTCATTGATATCAGGGCTTGAAGTGCTCCGCTACTCGCCAGTAGGCAGTACCTTGTTGCCCTCTCTATCTGCTGATAAAACTGTATATTACTGGCCGTCTTTGGATTATATAAACACTGTCTTTGCAAATTCACTTTATAACGACCACTTATGTAAATCTAACACATATATTAATGTGCACCTGTCGTTATCCCCGTTAACTTGATTTTTACTGAATATGAAAGTACACAGAATACATCAAGTATAAACATCTTGTGTATACAAATCAGTAGTTACGCCAGGGGAGAAGACAAATAAAATAAAATGAAATAAAGGAAGAGAAGAAGAAAAATACCCCGTTAACTTGAAATGCGGTTGCTGCTCGTCATATCCGAGTCTTTGGACCACGTGATCTCTCGGGTTGGCGCGCGAGCGCTACGTCATTGCATCTTTGATGCACGCGGTGTAAATGAAGTATCTGAGCTGACGGTGAATATCTTGTGTGATCTTGCCTATGAAATGAGATTGAGCTTGCCGTCATATTTATTTTAACGTTAAGAAAATGAAACCAGGTCGTTTTTCAGAAGGTGTTTGCGTTACATTAGTTGGATTACAAAATATTCACATGTTACCGCATTAGTGTCTAATGCAGCACCTGACTAATAATCCAAGTTGCGAGATGTTTTGCTAGTACAGATGCACAGTGAACATCATGAATCTTAAGGTTAGTCTATTGCAACTCGGAGTAAGGATGAGCGATACCACTGATTTTCTTTTCGAAAAAAATCGATCCCATACCCTGGTTACTATCGCCGATCGTAGAATTAAGGGCCTGCTCCTTATAATAATATAAGCATTTAAATTACCAGGTTAAAAATTTATATTTTATCCTTAAAATCAATTCTCAAAATGAGATTTTCTGAATGAAAGATTTTTCAATATCGACCCGCACATCCTTACCTAAGGTTATGGGGGCTCGTTAGACCTATTGGGGGGGGGGGGGGGTAGTGTATTTATTGGCTTAAGTCATGAATAGTTTGCCATCAGCCCCCTTCCATTCAACTCTGACTAAGCCACTGGTCGCTAATATAAATAAATAATAAAAATGTTGGATGAGAATTCCATTTGAGCAAAGCAGACGACTTGCATCTTTAACTTACCGTATGTGCAACGCACTCCCCTATTTATAAAGGGGTAGAATCCAGTGAAGTAAATGAATTCTAGAGTTAATGCACATTTTGACTGCCACTGCTGATCTAAAACAAGTAGCGGCAGACGGAGGGAAGCGAATAATTCGCACGACGCTCGCAGACTCCACCGTAAAACACTACACGGTTTCAGCACTTACTATTTACAAAGTAAATACGCCCATAAAATAGCCAATTAATCACGCCTAGCGGCGTAAGGCATGCCGGTACGTCTTCGCTGACCGGCCCCACGGTGTCACAATAGTACATAATTATTTGGATTTACGCAACCATTACTTTCTTTAACAAATAATAACATGTCTACCTCTTGAGTTCTTGGCCAAAATTAAATTGTAGCCCTCCAGTTATTTTGATTTGACTATATACCACGTTGTGCTGTAATTACTACAAACACAAACCCCTGGGGATTAATACTAAGCACTGGTCAGTTACTGTGAAAGCAGCAGTGCAGCTGAACACTCGAATCAGCCTGCTATGTGGGAGTTAGTCTGACGTTACCCTTTGTAGGCTGTTCAGTGCCTTCCCTCATAATCTGTCTGAAGTGGTGGTTTTGAGTAACTGACATACAAAAGAATCTAGAACCTGGTTATTTATCCAAGGTATCTCTACATTTCTTGTACTTGAAAAATTGTAACATTTTCTTAGAATTAAATATGGTGCCTCAGTGCAAACACATTACAAAATACTTAACGTCACATGCTGACAAAACTTCAAAGTCAGATTAAGCAAAAACAGCAATTGTTAAATGCATCCCAGTAAACCTATCCCGGTTAAACCTGATGTGGTCCCACTAAATACTAAATACTCAGTTTCAGTTTTATGTATGGGTCAAAGATGTATAAGGTTTTCAAAGTTGCAAAGTTCCCTTATGCTCATTGGAGTGTCACATATGCCTTTATATTACTTACATTCAAGAACAAAGCCAATAATTAATGTTTATCGTGATTCATATGAATGTATCTTAGTGCTTAAGTGTTTTTACAGAAAAAAATTATGCCCATTTTTTTTCCCAGAAATACATCATCATCTATCTTTGCTCAGACTGGCGGAAATATAACTACCCAGAAAAAATGACATTATTTCATTTTAAAGGCAACATATTTGATGTGTCACGGGTACATCTCAAAATTTGTAGAAGATTCTTAATAAAACTTTTCTGCCTTACATTGGAAAAAATGCAAAAGTCTATGAAAATATCTTTCACTTCATCCCTTGAGATGTGTTTTTGTCTCTCGGGGTCAACAACACAAAGTTTTTTTGTATTTTTATATGAAATATTGGTGTTATACTGAATGACAATAGTTTGTTGCCCGGAGTGACACATATCACTTCCGCGCAGAAAAATATCAATTAAATTACATTTCTTTTAGGTTTTTTTTTAAATCATAACGCTTTGTTAAAAAAAGAACAAAAATAGCAAAACATAAAATATTTGAAACGAGCAGACTAACTGATGACTTGCATACAACAGAAAATCAGAGAGAGAGAGAAATGACTCATATGCACCACACTTAGAGAACATGGGCTTTACTGTGGAACATAGTTGATCTATATAATATTATATTATTATAATAATATAATCCATAAGTTATACCTTAAATGCAGTGCAGTAAAACTTTAACTGCAGTGTAATTGTGCCACTTAATGTGAAGTGTTACCCACCCAGCAACTGTATTATCTTATGTATCCTATTCTGTTGCTGACGGGAGCATGAAATGATGAAAACGGCACCTTTCCCTTCTTCTGTTTAGTCTTTGCTGCCTAGCAGCTGGATCTGAGGTGATCTTCCGTCTGTGTCATGCGGCCATCTCCTTATTAGACAATTGCATCTACACTAAAGATAATGTGCCTTGAAATTCCTTAAAATGCCATAACATAGTTTAAAATGACAGTAAACATGAATTTGTGATAGTAAATATGAAGCACAATGTTGTAAAATGTGGGATAACAAAGCTGCTGCCTTTCAGCAGAACAGGTGGCATTGTGCAGAATGACAATAGCGCGATACTGACGGATGGATTTCATGCATAATCATGTTTAACATGCAGTTCCTTGGCCACCTATATAACATGATGACCTTGACATATTAAGATAATACTAACTTTTCATATTCAATATAGCTTTTATAACATAGTAACACTAAAAGTATGTTTTGTGTCATGCTGAAGGACATGTGCTTTTGTTCCAGTGGTTATTAGCAGGTAAAAACATAAAATCATCAAATATTTGAGAGAGATTTACTCACCTCAGCACACAGAGACAGGGTCTTCAAGGGGTCCTCTTTGTGATGTCACACACTGTCACATGATTACCATCATGTGATATGCTTTAAATGGATTTTTACCTTTGTTATACTGAATGACACTGATGAAGGGCAAAAGTTATGTTAAAATGTTATTCAAGTTTTAAAATGTTTTTTAGAAATAGTTTGTGGCCCAATCACTAACAGTCACTAACACAATTATGCCATGGGTGTTAATTTATATTTTTAGTAAGAATTTTTACATTTTATAAACGCTTCTGTCATCATCAGTTTAATCGGGACAGTTACACTGAAGGACATTTTGACACTTCACAGCTTAATAATTGCTTAATTTAATATTTCGCAACACAAATATGTCTGGGTCAAAAAAAGGTTATTAATTGAGTGATTTAATATTATATTTACATATATTTTTCTTTTTATGTTAAATTAATGACCTTGGGACAACAAATGTACACGTCTTGTCTTTGACCCCCTACAAAATTAAAATGTGAAAGTTGACATTTCTATGGAAACGGCAAAGAATACACATAAAGGATACAAAAAATGTTTCTGTTCAATTTTTTGATAACACAATTGAGTTATCAAGACCAATAAAGATTAAAATATGAAGACTTTGAAGTATAAGACTTCTCTTTTTATATCTTTTTATGGGATGGTTATACTACTGCAATGATGAATGGTGATTAGCAATCTGTGGCTAAAATCTCCAAACCTGTTAACCTGACCTGGGTGCCAAGTCAGTTCCTTAACACAATCATAAATAGATGAATTCGGTGACATTAGAAAATGTTCCAGGTATTTTTTTTTATGTATAGTATATATCAACGATTCTCAACCCATGGGTCGCAACAAGTTCTGAAAGGGTCACGAGGCAGAGTTGGAAGTAAAAGCATTATAAAAACAGAGAGCTCCTATGCTGATCCACGATCAGATTTCCCAGCCCCAATCCTAGAATTAACATATATAGACGAGTCTTGGGTCTGCAAATGCGTAGCGCAAAACTACTCGACCAATCCAAGAAGCCAAACCACAAATGCTTTATTTAAAATTCACTGGCGCATCCAATCAGATTTGTGTGATAGTCATTGAGGGGCATAAATTGCAGAGTGCACTGTGTGCTTGATCATAGCGTTAATTTAAACTTATACTTGATATAGGGTCGCAACTTAGCTGGCATGGAAAAAATGTGTAGCGGTGCAAAAAAGGTTGAGAGTCACTGATATACATTAGTGCAGCATTCATCTCTGGTAATATCATCAAAAATGTGTCTCCCGGGTCTCTCTCTGTCTCCTGCCATGACACTTAATCAACACTTTATCAATTACACAGAGCCTCTCTGGGTAACCTAGTACAGAGAGGTAAGCAACCAACTGTTTTACATAAGACGCATTAGCCACATACAGTAGGACTGGAGAAGTTTCAGTAATCACAATAACATGAAACTCTTACAAAAAAAAAACTATTTCCATGGTTGAAATAATGATTATGGGGAAATTTCCTTTTTTTGTAAGAATTTTTAAGAAATCTGATACACTCAGTATATAAACAGCCCAAGTTGCTTAAATTACACAACTTTGCATTCAGTGGGGGAGACTGGAGACGATTGTAACGGGTTAGTTGTAACCAAGTCTATTTCTCCAGTCAGGAATGAGGTACAAATCACTGACTCAATCTGTCTCCTGAAGTCTCAGGCAGATTACCATCTAATTGACATTTGTATATTTATTACACGAATATAATGTAATAGAACGGACAGCATTGATATTTACAAAATATTAATGAACGAAGGCATCACTGCAGATTACAAGAACCTTACATATTTCCTTTCATGAGATACATCTTCTTATATTTTTTCTCATCCATCCATCCATCCATCCATTCATCCAACCGTCCATCCATCCATCCATCCGTCGTCCATAATGGCCTTGCAAGTACGCCTTGCACCAAGGCATTTTATTGGCTGCATTTTAACCCAGTTTTGTTCATGTATGAAAAAATCCAAAAAAACAAAAACAGAATTTGTATTTTTTTCTAATTACAGTATGTACTTAAATAAACGTAATACGCTGAACTGCACCCATAGATGAGATTCAGCATGGACAATATTCGGCCATCTGTTTTATCATGCAAATCACAGCACTTAATTGGAATAGCATAAAAGCAATCGTCGCAAGTCTCCCGCTGCTTCAGTGTAATCGGGATGTCAAAGTTTAAATTACCTAAACATTACCGTGTCATAGCAGCAGTTTTAGCAGCCGCGTGTCTCATAATCGGTGTAATACCATGGAATACAGGATGAATGATTTTAAATACTGACTGAGAAACAAAAGAGCTCTGTGACTATATATTTTTCTTCTTTGACTGTTGGGTTCTGGAGGCTAGAACTCCAAAGGCGTACTGATATTATTGCATTTCTGTAATAGTCAGAGATTAACATATTTCCCAGTGTTAGTTCGTAATCTCTGCTCATTGCTCAGTCTAGGGATATTCAAAACACCCTGTAGCTTGCGCTGACATTGTATGAGGAATCTATCAGTTTAATTTCCCAGAGGAGGCCTCCATAGCAACCAAGGAGCAATAGATTTCACCAGCTGTGTTTCCAAAGCCTACGGCAGGCTGCGACAGCAGCTGATCTCACACGTTTTTATTGTTATCATGTACCAAGAGCACATCTGCGTGTTCACTGCTCAGAGGTCACCACCTCCTCACATCAGCAGGTGTGAATTCACGGATTAAAAAAAAAAGCTACAGGAAGCCGATACTGAAGTTCTGCTTCTCTTGACAGTTACCCTTACATGGGCCTGTATTCTGCACCATCCGGTTGGAATTCTGCATTTTAAAAATGTATATCATTTCAAAGAGAATACGATGCATTCAGTCAGCACTGTGCAAAGGGGAAAAGGACAGTAGAATAGCACATTCAGCACATGAATAGAATGCAGTGGTGAAGTCAGGCGTTGTCAATAGTTAAAAATTCCATCCACAACGATGGTCTGTATATGCAGGTATATAAAAAATGGCAAATTCTGTATTTAAATTAGAACAGAGGTTCAGCCAGTGTTTTCATGGTCATGAACAGGACACACAGTCCAGAGGTTTATAATACTCATGCACAGTCATATTGTGGAAGGTGTTTGATACAACATGTTCCTACAATTGAAATCGCTTTGGTCAGGAGTCAAAATATTTAGTTTGCGCAAAGAATTGTAATGATTATAATTTCCATACAATTAGAAAATCAACAAATGCACAATTATTAATGAATATATTACCATATAATTCTAGGTAGTCAAGGAGACTCTTTCACATAGCTTAAAATGTCAGCTTGTATCACTGGCAATTGTTCTGTTATGTAAATTGTACGAAAACAATTGCGAACAGAATTTAAATAAAAGGTTGCATTATGTTATCTTCACAATTATCAAACCGGCTATTTTTCATCCTGAATTTCTTGACAGAAGACAACACAATAATAACTGGGATAGTCAATGATTGGCGTACTGGTGTCAGAGAAGTGAAGGACTTATAAATGGTGGCGTAAGAATTAGGCCCTAAGGGCCCCGCTACTCTTGAGCAAGGTAATTAACTGCAATTGTCATTGTCAACAGTAACCAGCTGCATAAATGGGGACAAAGCAAAAGACAAAACATTTAAAGCATGGGGTCAAACCATTGCTGATAAACAGATTAATAACAAATAGTAAGGAAAAGTGAAAAACAAGATTTCATAGTCATGGTGTAATTTATATATGCTCGAATTTATAATTAGTTGTGAAAATTCAAATAACACTTATTACAGCTAATAGCATTTAGTTTAAATAATGCTTTCATTAAATGAAAGGCATCTGGAGGTAGTGGGTCCTTAAGATATGATAAGATAAAACGGAAATGTGCATAGAGTAGCTAGATACATAAGGTGCACAAAAACAAACATACAGTGCAAAGCAAAAAGTACTAAGACTACACAGTGCAGACAGATACAGCGCAAACTATTTTTAAAAAAAGTATACAGTTCAAACATATAAACTATACTGAAAAGAAATTTCGGGATTTCTGCTGGCAGAAGGCTGTGCTGAGCAGCAGGTTGCTTCCTGGGTCAAAATTTCTAAGACAGCAGTACACAGGAACAATGTGAAGCAGGAGAAACTGGGAACGACCACAAACCAGCCAGGTAAAGAGCGGAAGTGACTTTTTAATGCCAGAGACTGTCAACTTATCCAACAGTTTCTCATGATTCGCAGGATGACATCAAGTGACCTTCAAAAGGAACGGGAAACAGTAAGTGCAGGTGTGTCCATCTAGGACAGTGTGTATCAGGCTCCTAGAAGCAGGACTGAAGACCCATAAAGCAAGGAAAAAGCCCTTCATCAATGAGAAGCAGGGAAGAACCAGGCTGCAGTTTGCAATAAAATACGAATTTTACACAGGCACATACCCATAAATTGAGAAATAATAATTGATGCTTGGCTAATCCCCATGTGGAAATTCTTCTTACACTTTCCCCAACCTGCTCTCTGTAGATGACAGCAGGCTGGCTACAAAGGGCAGCCACCAGGGAGCTGGGGGTTACGGGCCTTGGGCAAAGAGCCTTAGACATGCTGTGGCAGGGTTTGAACAAACAACTTCTGATCAGTGGCACAAAAGCTTAGCCCACTAAGCCACACACTGAGTGGAACAAAAGAGTTTGGCCATATTTATTTTTTTACGAGAACGCATGTGCATGTATATGTATATATATATATATATATAAATGAACATGCGTATGTGCCATTAAAAACATAGCGCCAGGCTTTTATTATTTTACAAACTAATACTGGAACGTCATTTCAGTTTTAACTAAGCTATTCAGTTTTTCCCATATAATAAAGACAGTTGAACAACAAACACACGGTTCCCTGCCTCTCTAAAGAGGAGCCAAAAGCAACAATCAAGCCCTGATTTTTGATGCCAGTGGAATTGGAGCTAAACTTCCGCAGTCAGTCCCCTGCCCAGTAGCGAGCAACCCCTTCATATCATTTAAAACGAAACCCTTAAGAATTCTTTGAGGCCGCAAGGACTGCACCTAATTTCGTTGTACATATTAAAATGACAATAAGTATATTCGGATTCTGATTTAATCTTTATTCCAGTGGAGTGACTTGATTTACTATCATACCATAAATGACACTGACAGCAACAAACAAGAATTTGGGTTGAAAAAATAAGTAGAAAAAATCACAATCATTAGCCCAAAAGACAAACTCATTCGCTGTGTTCTGTGTGTCCACAGGAAACCTGCACTGCCCAAATTCATGGGGAAGAAACTGGAGGATGACAGAGTAGATATGGTGGGACAAGGGAACCAGATGTGGACGTGGGACGCAGCGGATGCCGTTTATGGAAATTCCAGCCTTGCCTACAGCACAAACTCCTCCCTGGCCACCCGCAACGTCTCCAACATGACTGGCGCCATCCTGTCTCATCCTTACTACCAGCACTCAATGACTGTGGTTGCCAGTTTCATCATGGCCTACTTGTTTATCTTCTTGCTGTGCATGGTGGGTAATGGGCTGGTGTGCCTGATAGTGCTGAGAAACCGCTGCATGCGAACCGTCACCAACCTCTTCATCTTCAACCTGGCCATCAGTGACCTGTTGGTAGGCGTCTTCTGCATCCCAACCACACTTGTGGACAACCTCATCACAGGTAATGGTTGTAATACACTGACATATAGCAGTAGAAGCTGGTCTAGGTATGGAAGGGTTAAATGGAAAAAAAATCTTAAATTAAGCAAGCAAGCAAGTAGGGGGAAAACCACTATTTTCCATTTGCCAGTCAGGGTCCTGGAGGGAGCAGGGCAGCACCTCCCAGGAAGCAGGGGAAAGTCCACATCAGGGTCCATACGCATACATAATGGACAACTCGGCAGAGGTGGAGATTTCAGGTCCACCTGTATCGCTGTATCAAAAGCTAAACTTAGACAATTTTAATAGATTACTGCAAATTTACTTCTGCGTTATTGCATTACTGTATAATGCTTGCCTATTTGGGCCACTGCAGGTATAATTAGGTTTTTCTGGCTGCATGATGTAAATGAGGTTGAACATTAATGTAGTTAATGTTCTTGTGTTAAATGCATATTTCAAGTCATCACCCTGAAGTGAATAACTGGTTATCAAAATTAAAATGAAAATAGGCGACAAATTCAGTGATTCATTCATTAATTAATTTTCATATTTTCATTATTTTTTATCTCCAATTCCCTCACCTAATTGAATAGATTGGTTTTTTTCTGTCACTGGAAGCCCTGAAGTCTATTTTTAAATTCTGAGATGAAATGTTCACTCACTTGACAAGCTTGCTGGAAAAAGAGTCACTTGTTCGTGTTCTCATCCAGCATTTCCCTGTCAGGATGGCACGTGCACCTTTCTGGTGTCCTGTTAACAATGTCTGCTTCTTTCATTATATATAATAAGCTGTGATTATATCCCAAAGAAGACTAATTAGAAACTTTCTTTGATCCACAACTTTACAGTACCTGCCCATTTTATCTGATATTTATAAAGACAGTTTACAGCTATGCAGCAGAACAGAAGAACATGAACAAGCATTAACACAAGAACTTAACGTAACACCCCCTATCACCCCCCCCCCCCACACACACACACACTGTGACTTGATATCTATTAATCCACAAAAATGCTACAGCCGTGAGGATTTTTTTAATATAAATGGCACCCTGTATACATTTCTCCCTTCACTGTACTGCCTGTGCTCCATGATTGGGTGACAGTGTGACCATAGAGATGTTTTTTACAGTTTATACTGCTGGAATGGATTTAAACTGCAAATGGCCACAATGTGCAGTTTGCATTCAGGCTTTCCACTGTATTACTAAAACTGCTATTCATTAAATAATTCTGTTTATGCATACTGGGAAAAAGCTCTAGAAAGTCTTTGTCTAAAATATTTGACTTTATAAATAACCAATTGCTTTAATATGGCATTACCAGAAGGTAAATTCTCAAAACATCTACAAAGGTGATTGAGACTCAAAAGTGACACAAAAGTGAGATGCAAGATCTGAGAAGAATGGGAAGCTGGATGTACCAAGAGGAGCTGGAACCTGGAAAATGTGACACACACACACACACACACACACACACCCGCCGGCGGGTCTACGGAGGCACCAGTGATGTTTACATCAAACGACTCTACCCATTGATTTACCAATATTCCTTGGTAATTGCAAAGGCTGTACCAAGCACTGGCTGTACAGCAAAATCCAATAGGTAATATAAACCAAAAAAATGACCATTCAATTACTTTTAAAAATATAGAGTTTTTTTCTGTGACAGGGAAAACAGAGCAGGAGGCTTGTGAGAGTCAGATGATTGGAGCCATAGTGCCACACATCAGTGCTACTCATTGAGTCGGTCAACAAATATGACTGTATGCCTGAAGTCTATGAAATCGTCCCAGAAACACCTGCATCTATCCATGCAATTTCTGTACCTGCTTGTCCTATGCATGATCTCGGGGGTCTGGAGCCTATCCTGGAGGCTAAAGGCGCACGGCAGGGAAGGACCCAGGATGGGGTACCAACTCATCACTGGGCACACACCCACACACGCAGTTTGGTAACTCAAATTAACCTTAGTGTGTTTTTGGACTGTGGAGGGAAACCGGAGGAAATCCCACAACGATTTAAACTCCACGTGGAAGCAGTCAGGGGGGACTCAAACCTCTATCACTGTGCCACCATTTGTATCAAACAAAACTAGCCAAACCTCTGCCAACAGCCACACAACAATGGGAAGCTTAAATAATTAAATAATTACTCATATCATTTGGGGGTGAAATGGGGTTAGCAAGGTTTTATGGGATTCTGAAATAGCCCTACCGGGCCTGCCTGCTATTCTGTTCCTTTCATAAGCATGTACTGGTTCGCTCGGGTTCCGTAAGTTCTGTGTGAATAGAAGCTCATATGAATGATTCATCCTTGCAGAATGTGCTGCATTATGAATGATGATTTATTTCACATTGAGAATCTTAAGATGTCTGCGGCATAACAGCCCTAACGACACTGCTTTCTAATTTTCTGTACCTCAAACAGCCACCTGCTTGATTACATCTGTTTATGCAGATCAGACATAATCACCGGGACGTGGCTGTCCTATAGGTGACATAGGCGATCGCCTAGGGCGCCATTTGATTAAGGGGCACAAGAAGCGAGTGAAAAAAATATAAGAAATGGTATCTTACAGTATTTTTAATATTTCACTCCTTGTGAAACAAATTCAAGCTGGCAATAGCAGCCAGAAATGTTTGCAGTGCACATGAATTAACAGAATTTGTTTTTGGCTGCTTTGGGGGTGTTGGGGGGGAGTTTTGTCCAGGGTGCCAGTGGACCATGGGTCAGCCCCGATAACGGCGAAGCACCATCCTGTTAACACAAAATGTGTGTTTCTTTTTTCTCTGAAACTGGAAATTCTGAGACAGACAAATAAGAATGACGTGTGCACTGTTGAAATTCTCTGATTTGGGATCTTAGGGGCATTTTCTCAACAGATGTATCGATTCATCACATTCAGGTTAATTACATCTTTCACCAACACTGGCAGGAAATTACCGAACACTGATATAAAGTTGTTGTTTCCATTATCATCAGATAAATTTTCGCCAGTGAATGCAGATAAATAAAGGGCATTTTAAAGCACCTAAATGAGGGCTTGTCACGTGACTGACCTTCACTGCCATAATAACCACACAGGGTCTCTGCCAACAGGGTGGCCTTTCTCCAACGCAGTGTGCAAGCTGAGCGGCCTGGTTCAGGGGATGTCTGTGTCCGCCTCCGTTTTCACTCTGGTGGCCATTGCTGTTGACAGGTATGGGTCGCTTGGGCGGGAAAGTGAAGAAGGGTGAGATTAATGGAAGCACAGGAAACAGGACAGGAAGGGAAGCAAGGGCGTAGGTTTGGTTTCAGCATTGGTAGGGACCAAATAAACCCCGAAAACCCCGCCTCCCTAAACATACAGTACCCCCACAGTATTGGGTACGGACTTATCCCTACTGTCCATATCCAAATCTATGCCCTTGGAGGGAAGATATGTAGCAATTGGAGTAGGAAAGAAAGGGGTACAATTAGAAGCAAATGCCTTCCCACAATAAGTGTGCTCTTCTTGTTTTGCTTTTCAAATCTATTCAAGTCGGGGGGTTAGGGGAGGGGGTTATATCAGTGACAACATAGAAAGGTGGTAATTACCAGAAAACGTACCCATGTGGAGAACGGAGTGCTTGTGTTCACCTGTCTGTGTAGCTCCATCTTCACTGTCCTTGTTGTTTTCAGGTATCGCTGCATCGTTTGCCCATTCAAGCCGAAGCTAACGCCACAGGTAGCGAGGATGACGATAGCGCTGATCTGGATCCTGGCGCTGCTGATCATGTGCCCCTCAGCCGCGATGCTGGTGGTCGAACAGGAGGAGGGTCACTACATGGTAGACAGCGAGGACATCAACAAGACCTACCCTCTCTATTACTGCTACGAGTGCTGGCCTGAGCCAGAGATGAGGAAGGTCTACACTACAGTCCTGTTTGCTCACATATATCTCATGCCCCTCGTCCTCATCACCCTGATGTACTGTCGTATCGGGGCCAAGCTGTATACCACTGCTGGATCGTCAGCTGCCAGGATCCCTGAAAGGCTGCCCCCTAATGGTTCGCAGGGGAGAGCAGCCATATCGCCCAAGAAGATCAAGGCTATAAAGATGCTGATAATGGTAGCTTTGCTCTTCATGCTGTCCTGGTTGCCACTGTGGACCCTTATGCTTCTGACTGACTACGCAAAGCCAGAAGGAGCCCAGCTAGATCTCCTGACAGGGTACATCTTTCCCTTTGCTCACTGGCTAGCCTTTTCCAACTCCAGCATCAACCCCATCATCTACGGCTACTTCAACGAGAACTTCAAGAGAGGTTTCCGGGCTGCCTGGCAGGCTGGGTTGTGTGGCCGCTGGCGAGAGTGGCTTGGCGTCAGAGGAAATGGAAGGGCGTGCACCCCCCAGGAGACCGCAGCGAACACACACACCTTCATCCTTGGGTCAAGGAACAGAGTGCATACGGACGGTGGCCAGACAGACTGCGTTCGTCTGGAAATGGAGCAGAGGAAGTTTGAGGTAGTGGAGATGCTGTGTCCAGAATCAGCATGATGTGCAGAGGAGAGTGAAACAAAGGATTGAACAAATAAGAGGTCACATCACATGGAAGAAGAAGCAGCACACGCTAACTCGAGCTGGGGCACGTCGGGCATGGACTTTGAATGTTTGCAGACACAAACACCTTAGCGCAGGCAAACAGCATTTCCTACTATGAAGGAAATGAACTCCGAAGAATAACATTAAGTGTGCTGCTCACATATGGTGCTGCCCATACATTTGGTAGAAAAGATAAATGCATATCCAGTGGGTTACTGGCCAGTTAATGTACTGTTCCAGTCAAACAAAAGAAGGAATTTATAGGGAGATCCAGGACATCGTGCATGTAGTCATTACAAGGTGTCATGATGTTTACCTGAAAGATTAATATTGTCTATCAGATAGCAAAACTGTTCCACTGTCTTTTGATTTCAGAAGCTATTGATTATAATTGCTTTCCACGCGCACATGCATTAGATTGTAACAGCATGCAGTAGTAAAAAAGCCAGTACTGTGAGGTTTAGTGCTATATGATTACTCTCTGTAGTATTTGGTAACATTTCAGGCTAGTGAGGTTCCTTGTGTGTTGATTATGTTTCAGCAGGACATAGTGGCAATAATAGTTTGAAATGATTTTCATTTTGCTGTTTTTTGCGTTGTGTTTTTAAACTTGTGGCAAATTGGTTGTGATCAGCTGTCTTGTCAGTCGAAATGGCAGACAACCTGTGAAAAGCAAGAACACAGCATTTCCGGCGTGCCAGTTCTCTGCATCGTAATGCCGTTGGCTAACTGCTGCTCGGTACGCATCTAACAGGTAATAAATGGTGTGGCAGCTGCTATTCAGCCTCGTGTCACATCTCCGTTGTAAAGACACTGGGTGCACACTTTCACTTGGATTTTTAAAAGATTCAAGCAAAGCGCAGATTAAAGTGAACAATCGCTTGACAATTTGAAAAGCAATCACAGACAGGTACTTCACGATTAAAGATTTCATAAAACATATCATAACCATTATAATCATTTACCTCTCAGCTAATAATTAAATTTCTTTTGTAAGTTGTCTTACAATCATTCATCTATTATTTTTTTTCCTTCTGCATCTTCTGTTCAACAGGAGCGATTCATTGTAGTTTCCAAGGTTAGCCAATGAATTTGTGATTGGGAATGACTCATCTCAGTATGGAGGAGTGACCCTGCTGTCCTGACACTGAATGCAGCATGGCCGTCCTTTCTATGGAGGCACAGAAGCCTTCAGCTGAGAAACTGCCATATAGGATCCTCTAATCATCTACAAAGGAAGCAACCAGGAAGCACAGGCCATAGCCTCTGCACCCAGCCTGCCACAATATGTCCCTTTACTCTTGGAAAAGAACAGCAAAGCCTTCATGTTGGAGTTTTGAGAGGAGTTTGCACATGGAGATGTTCTGCAGTTATGCATTTATTACAAGGAAAAGTATGGATTGTGTTAGGGAACATTGTACACAAGCCCTTTTCAGATAAGATATTCAAGCACAGCCACTTCTCCCAGTAGTTCCAGAAATCCAATTTCACTCAACAAACAGAAGAAGAGAAAACCCAATGTCCTTGAAACACACTCCATTTTGCTTGTCTGTATTGCCACCTGCTCATGCATCAGTCTGAGATGCTAAAAGTAGTTTTTGATTTGATTGGTACAAAATAAAAACTAGCTGAACACAGGTGTGGGGAGGGGGATGTGGCCGTCTTCAGAAGGAGTGTCAAGTGTATGGGGTCCATTTTGATTCAACATGCCTGTCACCCATACCTAAAGTTAAGGAGGGCAGTCTGTTCCATGTGAACATGACCTAGGCTCATTGCTCACTTTGACTCACATTCTCAGTGGAATTGCACCCACACCAAAGTCTTTTGTGCTGCTTTTATGCGGTTTTCAGCAATCGCTGCTAACAACTTCAAATCGCCATGCAAAGTGGGTAAGCGTGGATTGAGCACAGTGTGTGTCAGCATGCTGTTTATTCTAACATCCACTGGCCAGCATCCTAACTCAGCTGTTGTCTAACACTGGTTTGTGTGTTGCACTATAGCATTCACTATTTGTGCTGTGCTGTTTTTAGCATTTGCTAAATGTGTTTTTGTGTTACATGTTTAAGTAAGATATGGGTCCTTAAAAAGTTACATAAAAGTGCTCAATTGTATGGTGCATGTACAATGTTTTTTGTAATTTTCCCCTAAACAATATATTTTAACAACTACTGTACTGTTTATACATAGAATTTACAGTGTACAGGTACAGTTCTGTAATCTAGGCATGATTTGAAGTATATGACTGATTTTGAATAGGTGTATATGCAAAGTAAACAGGCACTTTTATAAAAGGGGCTTGAATGCACATGGTTTTGTAGTATTGCGGTAGGTTGTGGAACCAATTGACTGCATAAGATGCGGGAGCACTGTAAAAACTGCCTGGCCAAAAAAAAGGTGACAGCTTTCATTTTAATCAGTAAGTACTTAGGAGCCAATGATAGGCTCATTATTACAGCTCAGCAACTTTAGGCAGCAATGAAGTGAAGTTCCTGAATGTATTGAACGGCCAGGTTTTCCCATCAATGGATCTTTCCTTCCCTGTTGGCATGGACATATTCCAGGACAATAATGCCAAGATTCATGGGGCTCGAATTGTCAAAGAGTGGTTCAGGGAACATGAGGAATTATTTTCAGCCATGAATTGGCCACCACAGAGTCTTTGAGATGCACTGAAGAAGACTTTACAGAGTGGTTTAACTCGCCTATCATCAGTACAAGATCTCAACAAGAAATGAAGGCAGATCTGGATGAAATGAAATGTTGAGATGTTGCATACGCATGTGGAAACAATCCATTGACGAATGTGCACCATAATCAAAGCTACAAAACGCAATACTAAAGTGTGTGACTCTCTTTTTTTGGCCAGGCAGTGTATTTGTAATGAACACTGGCTGATACCGATATGGTATACATATATCCTGCTTCTCTGCGTTGACCCCATCCATCCCCCAGTATCTGTTAACACTGGAAAAGGAAACACCAGCCATTAAACATTCTGTGCCCTCTCCCAATGGCGTGTGGTCTTCATCACCATCCCGACAGCAATATACCACATGACAGCAATACAAAAATCCTGGAAAAGGCAGACATTCACATGCACACGCCCACCTTTGCGCGACACCTTTTGAATGGATCGGTCACACATTACATAGCACAGCAGCACCGGCGCACAATGGGCTTGATAGAGCAAAAAGACTCATATGCCAACAATAGCCCCTAATGAGGCGATTGCACCAATCAGGCATAACTGATTAGCTAATGACCACAGAGCCTGACATTTGAGAATTTTGAGAGCCACTTACCCATTTCCATTTTCAGAAGAATGATTTGCAGGTTTTCATGCCATTTCATGCTTGGACTGCCTCTTTCTGTCAATGCACGGTGACCGGAGCTCGGACACTCCGCTACTTTAGCTTTCATTTGCTGGAGACACGACGGCTGCTGGTGTTGAATGCAAATTATGGAAATGCCCATGGCAGGAATTCCAGAAAAGCACAAAACTACAGCCATGTAAACTTCTCAAAGGCATGTACGCATGAAGCAAAACGCCTTTCAGAAGCAAGGTAAAAGAGAAGTTCATGTGTCAACACATATGGATAAAATCATTAATTCCAATTGCTCAAGGCCATTTGTATGAGAAGTAGCTTGAAAATCAGGATGTATGTCACTGAAAAACTGCTTTTCTTGCAACTTCATGTACACAACAACTCCTACACAAGACTTTTCCCCCTGGGCCCAACAATATAATGATTAAAGGTGTGATATATTAAAATTGTTCCATATACACTATAGTGCCAAACGTATAAGGACGTCCCTCCAAATCATTGAATCCAGGTGTTCCAATCACTTCCATAGTCACAGTTGTATAAAAGCAGCAAAGGTGTCCTGCAGCACACATGACCCCTATCTGAATCGCCAGCTTTCAGCAGCAAAATGATGCATAGTTGATTATCCTGATACGCATATTCATGGCACGGCCACCCCGTACCTGTCTGGAGAGCCTCTAGCTCTTAGCGGCCCTTGTGGTGCCATCCCGAAACACAATGGCTCCGTCTGAGAGCGTGTGGACTCCTGGAGCCCACCGAGGTTCTTTCACAAAGTGTTCCTGCGCAGATCCAGCTACATACCGTTTTCAGTTTGCTGCAGTCACATTGTGATTTTCCCCTTTTATCATTACTGGGAGACACAAAGGTATTTGTAGCACAGGACTAACTCTATCCAGGCAGGCAATGGGCTAATACATTAAGCTAATAATATACTACCACGGAAGCAGCACTGGCTGTCCATTCTGCTGTCAGTCTAAAAGTTGGCAGAAACAGCACATAGGCCTGTGAGTGAACTGGACCTGCAACAGAAGACTAAAGGGTCAAGCATATAAAATGAACTTGGCTAACATCGAAGGCCTACAAGGGTACAAGTAGTTTCAGTAAAATATATTTCCTGACTGCTTTTTTTCCTCCATAACCAAAACAGTTCTAGAGTTCCAGAGTATATTGGCAAGACACTCCCTTAATTTTCTGAGGTAAGAGAAAACACGTTCCGTTTAGAAGAAGAATACGGTACGACTGTCACGCAATTAATACGTCAAATCTTAATATCAAGATAACGCAGTCACTTCAAGATTAAAACATTAAACCAGAAATGTGATATAAGATGGGAAACCTGCAGTTTGATAGGCATGTTAGGTAGGATTAAAAACAGTAAAGAACACAATAACCACGGCTAAAACATCTCTTTCTGATCAAAGTGATGCAATGATTCATCCACACTCGTGTTGCTGAGCACACACAAGGATGCCTGAGTATCGTTCTGAAATGGAACAGTGCCAACTACAATAGCCTAGTAAAACTGAACGAATGAAATTAAACAACTGCATAGTATAAGCTATTACAGAAAATGGATGGATGGATGGATGGGTTGATGGATGGCAAGCAATATTAATGGGAAGTATGATTACAATGCATTGCTACTCATTTTTATTCTGAAATGCACACTAAACACTGTTTATAATTAGCAAAATGTACTTTCTCATATTTCACATTCATGCAGAACATAGCTAACAGCTTCAATACAGTTTCCATTATGGCATCTTTGAAAGCGCTGGTACTACCCCCATCTTCTCATTCCAGTTTACCATTCAAAAACGTAAACAAAGGGACTATTAGAAGACAGAGAGGGATACAGGTGGCACATGTTGATATTAACATGATTTTTTTTCAATGGACTTGTAATATATTTAATTTGGATTTACAGAAATAAACTGGGTACGGAACGAACAGTGCAGTTGTGTGGATTCTGAATCCTTTCTCCAAAGCACACTATCAGTTCCCAAGCACCGTTGCCTGTCTCTTGTCTGATAGTGAGGAAATAATCCCTCTCTCCAGGGGGGAGCAGTCCCCAACAGGAGCAAGACGTATCCACCTTACCGCTGCATGTAAACAGATTCCCAAAGACTATTCATTTGCCTTCATCCATTACACAACTTCGACTACAGAAACCGCTGGCCTCAATTACCATTATACCTCAAAGGGATGGTCTATTTTCCGAAAGCCTGTCCAGCTCAGAGCCAGTCGGTAATTATTGTCAGCATCAGGCTTTGTCTTCTCCATTTGTAAGCCACCAGGACACAAGTAAATGTTTCACTTCTCTGTGTCTTTTTATTACTCAAAAAGCAAAGTTGTTAGACCAAATGTCTTCCAAAGGTTAAAATAAACAAATGCACGTTGTCAGAAGAGAAAACACTTCCGGAGAAGTCGCAGGCTGAGCAAGCCAGGTTTTACTTAGACCAAGGCAGACAAAGGCAGGATTGGAAGACAGGGTCGACACGGAGCAGGGATCCAGGCCAGACAAGCAGGGATGGGAAGACAATAGGTAGGTCAGGTCAGGGCTGCACAGGAGTCAAGCAAAAAGCATTTAGTATGTGACCACACGGGAGCAGCAGTACCTCGCATCGGCTATGAGGCTCCCTGGGGATATGAAGGGAGTTAATCAGGCACGGCCGTCTTCCCGCCGGAGTCTGCATCCTCGCCAGGGGGAGGCCTGTCATGCGTTTCACGACAATGTTATGATGGCAATTTCTCCCCCCCAAAACAGATTTAATTTAATGCTGAACATGATTAAATGACTATTTCATTAAAGTGGCTAATAATAATAAGCATCTTAGCTATATCATTTTATGTGTGAGCAACTCTAATATTTTCCTAATACATGGAGCTTTGGGCAATAAAGTAAAAATGTTTGGTATGTTTAACGCTGATAATTTACAAAAGAGAAAAAGGTATGTTAAACATGTGTGTCAGTCTGTGCGTGTACTGAAGTCAGCTTAATAATCTGTTACCTTGATTTTCCCCATTTTCACACTTCCAAAGATAGTAACACAGTATCTTGGATCACCGTTTGTCCTTTCATTCTGCATTCCGCTTACAGCAAGCCAGAAACCTGCCCCGATAAGCACAGCACATGACAAAGTGCACTCATTATGGGATGGCGGTCCATCTTACAGAGCACAGACACAGACGAGAAAGGGATAAGCATCAGAGAAACAGGCACATGTATTTTGCACATCTTTGAAACATAAGAAGACAAAATAGATCCAAGCAGCGTCAGTCCCGGTGGGTGTTCTGGTGCCATAGGCAAGATTCTGCTGAGCACCCCCCCCACACACACACACACACACACACACACACAAACACACACACACACACACACCTCCACAGAGCAGCAGAAGAAAACAACTTTTGTCAATTTATTTATATTTGACAACATTTCAATAGAACTGGGTACCTGGCTGCTAATTAGTTAGCTCACGTGTGTTTCACAAGAAAAGTTCTGAAATATTAAAACTAGTGTAAAATAATAGCAATGTCACCGATTGCAACGGAGGTATTTCTTCTGATTTTTTTTCCACTCCTTTGCGCTCCGTAATTAAATGGCACAGCCCTGGATCCAACAGTGAACATGAAAACTGGGGGGCAAATGCAAACCACTCACACAGAGGGCCAGAAGAGGAATGGAACCTACAAGGCTTTCAGAGGCTGAGAGGCTGTTTATATTATGGCCAAGATTTCAATCAATGGCTTAATCATGTCTAATTGCTTAAGAGTTTAACTGGAATAAGATAAAACATACTAATCGTTTTCTTCAAGTAGTTGTGCTCTTTACATCTCAGTGTGATTGCTCACTTAAGTGGGTAAACACTGCATTTACCTTATACCTACAATAATAAAAGTCTTCAAAACAAGAGCACCACTGCACAGAAGCACACAGTCTTACTGATTGGATTTTAAACATGGGATTTAAGATGAAACACAGTTGAGGAACCCTGAAGCTTGGACTCTTTATTAAACCAAGCATGCCTTTGACTGTCTCAGACTGTGTTGCGCGAAAAACAGATGACTGCAAAGCAGCCGTTAAAGGCTCACCTTGGACCTTTGGCTGAATATTCCTGACATCTAGTGGGGTTGTCGCGTCATTGCAGCACTGGAAAAAAGTTCTTGGACGTGTTAAGTAGTACGGTCTGTTTGTGTGCAATTTACTTTTCAAGGATTGTATTTGGATACATTAATGGAATACACTCAAACAAATAACAGTTTTTTTCAACAAAGCGTTACCTTTTTATTTTTATTTATTATTTTTAATAACGTTTTACCTTTTTCTATTTATTGTTTTCAATGAAGTTTCACCTTTTTGTCCCCTGAGTCCATGGTCAATGCTAAGTGTCAAGCGGTTAGATGCATGAATGATGCTAGCAGACAGAGAGATGGGAGACAGGATTGACTGACACCACAGCCTTTCACAAGGAAAACAATCACCGTTTGTTGTTTCTTTGCAGAGCACATGATGAGGAGCCGCGAACAGCCGAGGAACGTGGACTTTCCGAACGAATTCTCAGCTTGATAGTGTACGGTTGTAAATTAAACATTGAAAGCAATGTTAACTGAAGCATCCTAATAAGACATAATCACAGTGTATAAACGTGAGACAGGGTTTTAAATCTTCTAACGATTTTTAGTGGAGGTTCTAAAGTTACACATACTTCCCATCATACTCATATCTCACTGGGTAGCTAACAGATTAGGAAGCACTCATGTGTCAATTAAGGACTTGGGTATGGTAAAGTATCTGGGTAAACAGCTCATTTTGTTGAGTGGGATATCTGTTGTTTTCTAGTATCAAACTACATGCTCTGATATGTATATTTTTCCCTTTGAGTTTTTTTTTATCTTCTTACAAAACTTAAATTCATGGGGCCTGTTCGTAATTTTCTGAAAACAAGACTGTGTAGTATTGAGACCTAAAATAGTTTGTAAGTAGGCACACTTAATTTAGGCAAAAAAGTACATTGGTAACAAATTAAAACAACAAAATTATGTAATTACTAACCCAAAATACCCTGGTTTGCTTTGTTGCAGAGCACACATCTCTTAATTACTTTAAATTAACCTTCTTCTGAGACCAAAACCTGTTTCTTACAGTTTGAAGTCACAATTATTAGCAATTTACATTTAAAGGGTCCGTAGATGTTTACCTCAGAGAGCAGACCACAGGGATACAAACAGCATCCCAGTGACTAAAGGTAAAAATCATGCAGGAAAAGGTGACACACTTTGTAAGTGCTAATAAGAATTACCTGGGAGTATTTTTAACACTTGGATCATCATTTGAACTTAGTCCAATAGCTTAGCAACTGACGTCATAAAATCTGCACACCCCCTACAGACTGGTGTTTCCCCATCCATCAGGGTTTATCCAGTCGCCCCCCCCAGGATGACCAACTCCGTTTTTGTTTCCCAGTGCTCAGTGCTCCTCACACCACTGCCACAGCCATACCAGCACTGGCAGTCCACGGATAGCGACCGGTCCCCAGAACCTTCATCCCACGGTCCTGCAGGGGGTGCACAGCGTGATGGAAGCTGGGCATTTTGGAGCGGCAGAGCCGATTTTGTCGGCCCGGCTGCAGCCAGGACACCGAGCAATGCATTCACTATTGTAATGTGCGCACTGCCCAGAAGGGCCCAAGCCGCCAGTCCAGAGCACCGCTGTAGATCTATCAGGTGGGCCCACCAATGAAGAGGGTCGAGATGGATGAGCTGGGTCACTTTCTCTCCAGTGACACAGGGTGTTGCTATTTACTGGATGTACGCTTCCCGACCAGAGTGCAGAGACCACAAGGAGTTCTTCTGCTGCTTCAGTGTGCCAGAGGAGTTACACAGAGGCGAGGGGTGAAACACCATGGTGCACTGGTTTGGTATGGTCTGCAAGTGGCTGAGCTGAGTGTTGTGAAGACCTGCGGCGATGGGCTGCTGGAGTGATTTAAGGTTCTCACACTTGACTAATTTCAGCAGATTGAAGTGGATTTGGCTTGTTTCTCATGCAAAACAAGCAATATGTGAAAGCTCAAATGAACTCAGACCCTCAGAAAGCCAAATCCACATAGCAAAGTTCATACGCTGACAATACGTGAACAGAAAGTGCAACCAGCTCACTTTGTTTTCCTCTAGGCTTTTTGGATACCATAGAGCGCTGATGTCGAAAACGACTGTTAATAAATTATTACGAATTCTTAAGACAGATGATGTGACATGGGCAGTGGTTTGTACTGTCGCTTCATGCCTCTAGGACCTGGGTTCCACGTCTCTGCCAGGGTTCCATGTCTGTGGAGTTTGTATGTTCTCCCCATGTTGTTGTGGGGTACTCTGGTTCCCCCCCCCCACAGTCCAAAAACATGCTGAGGTTAATTGGAGTTACCAAATTGCCCATGTGAGTGAAGAGTGTGTCCTGTGATGGGTTCGCACCCCATCCTGGGTTCTTCCCTGCCTTGTGCTCATAAGCTCAAGACCCCCTGTGACCCTGAATAGTGGTTTCAGAAAATTGATGGAAGATAGATTATACTAATATATAGAGCTGGGAAATTTATCGCATAATGCATGCAGTATTTTGTTAGCATTATGTGTAGAGTATAGTATTATGAGCATAGATTTTACTAGAGACCTATAACATTCCTCCCTCACTGTAAACAACGTCAGCGTTTAGGTCATAACGTTGCACAGAATCCCAGAATTGAGACCTAAAGTCAAAACATTCAGTTAGCTTCTCATAGGGAAGCTACTTAGTTTACTTTGTTATAAGAAATAACCTGACGGACACACTCATAGGTTAAAAATATCGCAGTTTGCAACATTTGTTTTATTGAACCTTAAAATCTTAAGATCTTTCATGTTACAAAGCGGCAGTTTCAGTGATTGTCATGCTTCTGTTTTTAGAGCCATTTGCCATAAAAGAATCTTGAATCTTGAAGTAGGTTTGAGATTTTAGATAGATCATGCAGTCAGGATTAGAGAGCAATCTGAAGGGCGTGCACAAACTGGCCCAGCAGCACCAAGGTGCGGCGACTGCCCGACAGATGTGTGCCAACGATGCATGCAGCCGAGGGCAGGACTTTCACATTGTGGACCCGGTTTGGGTGTACTGTCCCTCTCACAGGAAGGGACGGCTGCCCAATCTAGACAGTCACTGATGGGGACCAGGGAGGATTCGCAAGTGCCTGTACTGGCTGCAGCTGCCCAGGACGAATAGCCATTGTCCTGCACAAGGACCATCTGGCACTGGATCTTTCCCCCGGCCTGACACTCCTGCAGCAGCCGGGAATGAGGATGCACCTGGAAACTAGCCTTGGGGACTGTGACATGCAGGCCATGGTGGCAGCGGCGGTGTCCGCAGCATCTGCGGGATTTTGTGTTGGACTTGAGGGTTGCCAAGGACGGCTGACCCCTCAGGTGGGGGCAATGTAATTCTGCAGGGCTGGTTCCAAGAGAATGACTATTCAGATTACCAGCATGACTTATATGTGTTATACTGTAGCAATGTTTTGCATATGTTTTTGCTAACACCCACCCTTAGTGTGAATGTCATGTTGTTCCCCAAAGTGCTTTATCCATCATCTAATCCAGTGCGTTAATACCTCTATATCGAAATAACTCCAAGACGGCATAAACACAACCTAGTTTTACAAGCCGATATCCAGGACGGGTCAAGCTGAGCCTTGTGCCCATTGGAGACCATGTTGGGCACTGGGAAAACACTACTATCAACCTATTCTATAACTGATCTCCAACTACTCCCAAAACACTCATCAGGAGATGAAAAAAAATGTGACATAAGCCAGTTCTAAATCAGATACAGGTTAAAAAGTAAAGAAAAAAGTAAAGAAACGTGTGCAATTTTACAAAAAAAAAAACGTCTACTTAGTCAACCATATAGATATATTTTATAATGTCGATTGCTTATCTACCAAAAACGTAAGTTTGTAAAATGTTTCATCACTAGACTCCTTAAAATAGCATAAAAGCTTTACAATCAACCAACGGGAGTGCAGGGCTGAGACCGCGACTGAGAAGCGTGAGAGTCAAACTGGCAATAGGCGTGGCGCGGAGCTGGTCCGGTGCAGTTTGACGGACTGGAGCGGGGAGATTTACAGGGCACGTTATTGCTTTTTGGGATGCATTTAGATTTATTGTATTCTCCCCTTCCATTGCTTTCATTGGTTATCGCCACCTGAATCACATTTGGATGAGACTCATGTATCACAACGTCTTAAGGCGTGGGGAATGTGCTAAGGTAA
This sequence comes from Mormyrops boulengeri, assembly GCA_026781065.1. Taxonomy (NCBI): domain Eukaryota; kingdom Metazoa; phylum Chordata; class Actinopteri; order Osteoglossiformes; family Mormyridae; genus Mormyrops; species Mormyrops boulengeri. Next base: position 7,715,276 of record JAODLD010000124.1, read on the forward strand.
GATCCGATCGGATTATGGTAGTGGTCGTCACCTGGATGTGTGTCTACCACACCTTATACTGATAGGGAAACAAACCCATGCATTTCTTTGCGGCTGGTGCTCACCGTGCTTATCGCAATTCAACATGAATGTCACGGAATGCTTACACTGGACATATCTGTAAACGCGCCTATATCGTATCCTCAAATCAAGCGTCATTAAAACGTGTCTTTTCCGTTACATCTTATTGATCTGGAAGAAACTGTTGCTTGTTTTCAGTTCTGAAATGAACCTTGTTTTGGTGAAGGTTAGCAAGCAATGGCCGTCCTTCGGCATCCTAGGTAAGGGTGTGGGAGACGGAGAGTAAAGTGCGGTTTATGTGCTCAAAGCACCCAGAAGGCTGATCTCTACTGCATGTCGTCCACGGTTCTGCTGCAAATCCATACCTCGTCCCAAACCATGTACCCAAACAACGTTTGGATAAATAAGCGGTGATGTTTTTATGTGCATGGTCGAATGTTTGTAGCTATTTACAATTTACAATAGCGATGCTATTTATCGTCGCACATCGAAATTTAATTTGAATTGCTGGATTATAATCGAGCAGTTTTCGTGCAGCACGTAAACATTACGTCATTTTAATTATAAAAATAATTGTAATAATTTATTCCAGATTGTTATTGTTGAGTGTCGTGTTTATGTGTCGGTAGCAGGCCGTTTTGGCGATGTAATCGCTTCTGTAATACAAGAGATTAACAACGCATATTCCCTCGTCGCGTTTTATCTGATGGGTAAAAATGCCCCACAGGCTCGCGCCCCAAAGCATAGGCTCTCCGAGGATGCTGCTGTCACACTCCTGCTGCGGTTGCTAGGCAGCGGAGGTCGGGAGTGCGGGGAAAGGATGCCGATATGATATGAGAGGAAGCACCGACATGCAAGCGAACTCCTCCTGTTTAATCAAGACACAGAAACGTTTTTTTTCCTGTATGTGACCTATATTTGGAGACGTTCGAAACGGCACAAGACTGCTGGTTCGCTGATTACTGGTTATATGAAATTTTTATCCTATGCTAGGAAACACTGCTAAATGTAACCAGCCATCCAGTCAATCTCAGGATGCTCACATATTTATGCACATAATGCCCCTGGGGTTCGAATCCACACCCCTGGAGGTTTAAGCCCCCAAACACTGTCCTCTGCAGCACTGTATCATAACATAAGCCTGTGTTTTTTCCTGTTTCCCCATTTGCGGCCCAGTTATCGCCCACTTCTCCACAGAGTTAAGATGAGCGCTTCGCCTGTACCACACAGTCCTGGTGATGCCACACAGGCTGTTGACCTTCCGCTTCCGGATGGCCTTCTGGCACGGGACCAGGCATCACTGTCCACTATCCTGCAGAGTCCCGTGAGTCCTTCTGTTCTCCGAACCTTGTATTCAAAGACAACATTATATCTAACCTTCAGTTTTAAAAAGCCTGAGATCTTATTTTGTGTGTCAAAATGGATGACGACTCATCTACTGCAAACCAAATTTACCTAAGGCACTAATAAAGTAACCTGAACTTACTAATTACCTACTAATTACTGATACTCTATGTCCTACAGGTGCTTTCAATCATATTCACACTGCTGTCATCAATTACATTCTATGTGTGCTCATAGCATTCTTTCACATTCTATGTGTCAGTCCTTCAGGGAAGAGCTGGATATCCTGATCCAGGATCAGATGAAGAAGGACAGCAGCTCCTCCAGCCTGTGGGCCCTGCAGCGCATTGCTGACTTCCTGTCTTCCTATGGTGCCTCTGTGGCTCTCCCCAGCTCGCCATGTTGTAGGTGTCTCCTATTGTCTCATTGATGCATACGAACCCGACTGACGCTACATGTTAGCAGATGCTGAATTAACACACTCAATGCCGTGTAGAACCTTTGCTGTAGTGATGGACAAAACGATGCCTCATGAACCATTTGCTGTATTTTTTGAACAGACTAGATGGAGCTCTTTTCAAAAATGGGCACGGAGCATGCCCCAAAGTACACCAAGAGCACCATCTAGTGGATAGTCAAGAAATACAGGAAATGGTTCATGAAGCATCATTTTGCCCATCACTACTTTGGACCACTGTTTCTAAGTGAAATCATGTACCAGTACCCATCGAAACACCAAAATGGCCTCTTTGTGGTGTCCTAGCATCACTTGGCACATGATAATCTTATCATGTCGATGTTTTGCATCGACTCAACGCAAAGGACTAGTCAATATCAAGTCAAATTCAGTTTTTACTTGTAAGTACAGTGATAAACTGTTTACTTGCTTAACATGATACCTAATATTTTTACTTGTTCCTTTGTGGGTCCTAATGGCGTGCGGCTACCATCTGCACTGGCTGTCCCCTGGTCACTGTAGCCTTGACAACAGTGATGCCGATCAATGACCTGCGAGGCAGGGATCCTGGCTCCATGGCGAAGGGGGAAGGGCTGCAGCGCTGTAAACTGGCCAGCGTTTACCGCCTGCTGGACTTTTACGGCTGGGCCCGCCTCAGCCGCACATACCTCACGGTGAGCCCGCCTGTCCCCACAAAGAGCTGGCTGTCAGCATGACTGCATCTCTGTTCCGGATGCGTCTTTGTATATCCATGCGTCCAGCTGCAGCTGCACAGTCTTTCGCCTGTCTGCGTGGCCTTTAATCTCTGTGTATTGCTGCCTGCATCTACACACCTGCCTGTTCACACAACATCTGCCTCTTGACAACTTTCGTCGAATTTCCTGACGCATTGAGGTGCCTCACCTGTCTTTCCAGCTGCGCGTGAGTAAGGAGCAGGATCACTTCCTGGTGCTTCCAGACGGCTTGTCGTACAGCGAGGCAACGGCCTGCAGCCTGGTGAGTCAGACACGCATCCGCATCTCTGTCTTTGTGAGAACTTTCCACCCACTCTTCTTTCAGCAAAGTTGGTGATTTGATTTTTATCCCATTGCAGTTTAATTCACAACAAACAGAGTTGGCACACTTACTGTTTGGAAACACAGCACTCTGCCATCTTTATTGTTCCTTCATACACAAACACAGAAACCCTAACCCCCCGCAGGCTCTGAAGGAAGATGCATGTGTCCCCAGGTAAAGGTGAATGTCCTGGGGGAGGTGGTTGAGCAGGGCAGCACCGCGCTGGGGGTGGACCTTGGCGTCTTTGGCCTGCATGCTGCCATCCACTCTGCCCGGCCTGACGTGCGCTGCCTGCTTCACCTTCAAACACCCGCCACGGCAGCAGTGGGTACATTGCTTGTGTAAATGTACTGAGGAGGAGCACAAATGCTAGCCTCAGTGCAACTTGTATGTCACTTAAACACCTTCTACCTTTAATCAGTCTAATTACCTTAAATTAATACTGGAAACATATGTATGCAGAATTAATCATTTTTTTTTATCCTGCAAGCATGTACAATTTCTTAATCACAATGCCACCTGCTGGTGTATTGCTGCAATAACGGCTCACAATCTCTGAGTATCCATGGATGACCCAAGGGTGTAGCTCAGGGTAGTCCGCTCCGGGGGTCTCGCAGAGGTTTGCCATGTTGTGTCTCAGAGCTCTCTCGCTTTCTCCTGGACCTGGTGTCAGTGGATTCTCTCTTGCACACCACTGAACTGTGAGTGACGTGGAAAACCCAGCAGACGACTTGACAGCACTGAGCTCTGCCCTGTCTGTGTGCCGGAAAGGTGTCGGCCATGAAATGCGGCCTGCTGCCGCTCTCCCACGAGGCCCTCCTGGTGGGTGGGGCAGCCTACTACAGCTACAGCGGCTGCCTGGAGGAGGTCAGCGAGAGGCTGGAGCTGCAGAGGAGCCTGGGCCCCACCTGCAAGGTTATACCCAGAAACACCATGTGATGGACCGTGTGCAGCTGGAAAGCTGGGTCGGTTGGGGTGGTGCGCTGCTTCACGAATGCTCCAATGTTCCTCGTACTCAGGTTCTGGTCCTAAGGAACCATGGTATAATGGCTCTTGGAGAATCAGTGGAGGAGGCTTTCTACATCATCTATCATGTGCAGGCAGCCTGTCAGATACAGGTGAGATACTCCAATAGCATCCACACTCCTAACGTCCCACTGATGCTGATGGTTCGAGCATACTGTACTTTCTTACTGTGGGGAGGCAAAGTTCATTCATCAGGATGCCACCAGGCTGCAGTGCCCCTTTCTGCCTACAGGTGTCAGCCATGTGCAGCGCTGGTGGAGAGAAGAACCTGATCCTGTTAGATCGGGCCACCCAGAGGCCCTATCCGGCTGGCACTGTAGGCTGGGCGGGGTCCACTTTCGGCCCAATGCACAAAAGCCGGCGCGGGGAGCACGAGTTTGAGGCACTAATGAGGATGCTTGACAACCTGGTGAGGCCAGAACTAAACGGTAACCTTTTTTGTCCTGTTTCATGTGCTCTGTAGTGTATACAAAGTAACTTACAGAGTTTCTATTCAAGCTGTGGGGACACAGTAAGCGAATTAACTCCCTGTAACAGAAAACTATGTAATGCCTTGGTCATTAGCTTTAGCTAAATAAGAAAATAAGTAATAGCAGTAACAGACAAACACAATGCACAACGGAATACATACGTTCCTCCACTTACGAACTTTCAAGTTACGAACTTTCAGACAAACGAACAAAGAGGACTGTAATTCCAAATTGTGTTCATTGGGCTCCCGTTTCCTGTCCATAACAAAAAATTTTTTTTCTGCGCACCAATTCCGTCTAGTACGACTTCTGGCTGCTACTCCCGTTTGCGCAGCAGCGTAGCGTGCGTACTCCCAGCATCCTAGTTCTTTCTATTTGCGTATACCCTTAAAATGGTGTTGAATAATGACTTACGAACATTTCAAGTTACAGACGGCCGTTTGGAACGTCTCTCGTTTGCAAGTAGAGGAGCATCTGTATTAAATTAAGACATTTATATTCGAAGAGACTTGATCATAAATCTGCATCGGTCTCAAGGGCTGGAGTCCTGTGAGTTTAGGTAACATTTGAGTTAGCAGGTGCTGAGCAACTGAAACAGCAGGTAAATTGTTACGAAATGAGGCTGAGGGGGCACCAGTGTGACAACCCCACCTGGTTCTCTCTGCTCCTGCCAGGGCTACAGGACGGGATACCCGTACCGCTTCCCAGTGCTGCGGGACCGAGCACGGGCACGCCGGGAGGTGGAGGCCGCCGCCAGTGCCATGACTACACTCAGCCTCGAGTGGGCTGGGGGCCGCCGCCACCTGCGCCCACCCCCCCACGCCCAAAAGCAGCAGCAGGAGCGGACCAAGTGGCTCAACACGCCCAACAGCTACTGCAGGGTGGAGCAGACTCAGGACAGCCCAGGGTGGCAGCGCTGTACAGTAAGGGCAAGGGGAGCCCGTGCCGGGGCTGTTCTGTTACACAGAAACATAGAAGGGCCTTACTTTGTATTTTATGCATGCGTATGCTGTCAGCAGATGGTGGGAATGGATAAAAGTACGATGTGGATCTCACACATAAAAATGTACCTGGTATGCAACCAGCATATAAAACGTACAGAGTGCGGGCAGAAAGAGATTGGGAGCGAACGGTAAACACTGAGGACTCATCCACAGTCTCACGGAACTGTCACTATTGCGAAGTCACTTTGGGAGCTGGGTTAACTTTCCTGCTGAGAGTCGCCAGCTGCTCTCTCCCCTCCTGTTTCTAACTCTCTAACTGTCTCCAGTTCTCTGCAATGCAGGGGTAATTCACAGTCCCATGCTGATTACTGCAGTGCCTCCACTGCCCTCTGCTGGACATTTTTTGAAATGTCACAGTATTGCACAGAAGCAGTCAATCAAGCGCTCTCCAGTTCCTGTTTATTTATGCATATCTGGTCTACACTGTATAAAAGCTGACATTAGTTTTACATTGGAAAACTATTTTAAAGCTTAACTTTAACTTTCTATGGAGAATGTCTATTCAGAAACTCTAGTTATTCAAATTTTAATTACTTAAAGTAGAAGCCAATATTCAGACTTATGTGACTGACTTTTCTGTTATTATCGTTGTAACATTCTGAGTTCTCTTCTCCTTTCTCTCCTCAGTGGTTGAAGGCTCAGGAGGTAAAACAGGGAAGCGGCTTGGCCATCAAGATGGAAAATCCCAACCAGTTTGTGCCACTTTTCACCAACCCCCAGGAGGTGCTGGAGACGCGCAGAAAGGTGGGATTTACACCACTTATCTCTTGCAGCCTCTGACACAAAAACGGCCTATCCTGAGCAAAGGGGGGCCATGTCAAGAAGCTAAACAAAAAAAAAACACTGTGGTCAGAACCTCTTAAGGTGTCTATAGAACCAGGTGGCACATGTCAACCTTTTGTCCCGCTGCTAGATCCGTGAGCAGAACCGGCAGGAGGTGAAGTGGGCGGGGCCTCAGTCCCACGTCCTGGCCAGCATGCTGTCCGACACGGATCTTAACCAGGTATGACTGAGCAGAGCCGCACATGGAGATTCACACTCTACTGCAAGACAGCCAGGGTGCCAGGTTGTTACCGTGTCACTTGTGTTTATATGTATTTCACCCTCCTGTCCTTTCTCCTCATCTTAGGCCTCAGAGCCTAACCTGACCCAAACCGGGGCTCCCTCTGGGCCAGATAACAGTACCGCTGAGCCTCTACCGGCCCCAGAACCTGAGCCCCCCAACCCCTTCAGCCAGCTTACGGACGAGGAGCTAGAAGAGTACCGGCTGGAGGTGCAGAGGAAGCAGTGCTTCGGCCTGAATGGAGGTACCGCCCACACGTTCTGCCACCTGTCATGTCACCCTGCTCTGCTCTCTACCTCTCGCTCCACATCCTCTCTGTCTTCCTCTGGCAGCTGGGGCACAGCTGGTGGACATGCAGTCCGCCTCCCCCACAGCCTCACCGAAGATGGACACCTGCAGCCCCCCACCAGGTAGATGTGCTGATGCAGATGGCGCCCCCTTCAGGCACTCACAGGGGAAAGCACTGGCAGTCACACACATGCTAGAGGACACACCACACAGGCTGACATGAGCATGTGTGACACGATCTAGCTATATGTCCCGATGCTAATATGCCACCCCCCCATTCCAGATGAGTTGCTGGCTGTGGCACAAAATGGAAACAAGAACCAGAATCAACAGGAGGAGGACCACCCTCTGGAGAGCGGGATGAAGGCACTGTCCATGGAAGAAACTATTCCAGCCTCCCTTACAGCACCCCCTGCTGAGCCCCCATCCAAGTCACCCACCAAGCCGCCTGCTGCAGAGGCCTCACCCTGCAAGAAGAAGAAGAAGTTCAGGACCCCATCATTCCTCAAGAAGAGCAAGAAACAGAATGTGAAGGTGGAGGCTTGATGGGACAGACAGACAGCTATACATACGAGACCCTTCCCTGTGCAAACGGGCTGCCTGGCTACCTCCCTCATTATTATGGGCTGCCTGGCCCCTCCCTCATTATTATGGGCTGCCTGGCCCCTCCCTCGTTACCACTGGCCGCCTAGCCCCTCCCTCATTACCACTGGCCACCTGGCCCCTCCCTCATTACTACTGACCCCCTGGCCCCTCCCTCATTACCATAGGTCGCCTAGTCCATCCCTCATTACCACAGGTCACGTGGGCCCTCCCTCATTACCACAGGCTACCTGGCTCCTCCCTCATTACTACTGGCCCCCTGGCCCCTCCCTCATTACCACAGGTCGCCTGGTCCCTCCCTCATTACCGCAGGTTGCCTGGTCCCTCCCTCATTACCACAGGTTGCCTGGCCCCTCCCTCATTACCACATGTCATCTGGCCTCTCCCTCATACTACGGTTTGCGTGGCCCCTCCCTCATTAACACAGGCTGCCTGGCCCCTCCCTCATACTACGGGTTGCCTGGCTCCTCCCTCATTAACACAGGCTGCCTGGCCCCTCCCTCATACTACGGGCTGCCTGGCCCATCCCTCATTAACACAACCTGCTCCTGAGTCTGGTCCCTCAGTACGACACACAACAGCATCAGTTACATTACATCAGTTACAGGATTTCTGGTACAGCACACTAGATCCTAGAGGGTTTGCTGTTATACCTTTGAGTAGGCATGAATAAACTAGAAAGGCTCCAGTAAAATATCCAGCTATATAAATCAGATGAGCCCTTTTGATAAAAAAAAAAATTCACCCAAGAACCAAAATAACCTTGCACAAGGGTTAAACTGACATGCACATCAGAGAATCACTAGGTATCCAGATGGACCCCAGAGGCAAAGGCAGGCACTAATTTTATTCTAATAACAGCAGGCAGTGATGGCCTCTATTCATTTCAAAAGTGATGGCTGCCCTGCTCAGATTGCATCTTAGATAAATGAACAACCGATAAGCAAAAATCCCTCAATGAATGTCTGAAAGGTAAAGAGTCAGTGAGGGGGAAAGGCAGATTTTATTTCTGCTTTGTAGCTCATGATTGTGCCTACAGGCCTGATTTAGATGTCTTTTCGTATTCATGGTTGACTCACTGTATATTTAAAATGTACTTGTAAATAAGACTTGTATCAGTATTTTTCCCCTCTGCAGGCATCGCAGTATTCCTTAAATACTGTCATTACTTGTGTTCCCAATGTCTTTAACTGGTTCCCCATTAGTCGTCAGTTGGTTTAGTACCTCCCATTAAAGATCCAATCTGTTTTATGTGTTTTTCTTTTTTTTTCTACTGGGTAAGACTGCCCCCTGCAGGGCGGTGCACACTCGCACCTCCCCAGAACATGAGATGGAAACAGTGGCATCAAACTGCTGCATTTGCTGCCTGCTGTCCGTCAGTCACAGACACGTTCTTCACTTTTACCCAAAGAACCCCCAAGAACAGAGAGAGCCAGGCTGGGTCACCACACCGAGTCTGCCTGGAGTGTAGGTCACTTCCCCATCAACCCCCTCAGCTCTAAGTGACACACAGCAAAATAGTGCATCAAAGCCCTAAATAATTAAAACTATGGTCCAATAAACACAGAGTGGTCTTGTGGGAGTGAAAGACAGCTGGGCTAAACTCAACCACCTACAAACAAAAGTATAAGTCTTTTAAAAAGGATGACAAGACAGGAGTGGATGAGCTGAGGCCAAATCCCACCTGTAGTACGGCCATGAGTGAGAAGACGGAAACCTCTGCATGGGGCGAGGCCTCGTACTATGGTCCGGCAGCAGTTACCGTAGACGATCCCTAGGGGGAGGTGTCTCTCTTCCTTTCTGTTGCCCAGGGGAACAGTGGCTTCAATATCGCCCCCTTCTGCGCTGGATGTGCTGTAGTCATGTCCCCACCTTGCCACCAGCGCCTCCCCCAGGATTACGTCCTTGCGACGCTTCACGTGCCTAAAAACATGTGTTTACTTTTCTTATATTTCTTATTTCATGGGCTCCTGCAAGCTTTCTGTGCAGCCCCAAACCCAAAGAGTAAACTTATGCTAATTAGAATGCAAAGTCAACTGCGCAGGGCGCACGAAACGGAATTCTAACTAGCACATTAAGGAGGACGCTAACTCCCACCTGACAAATTGACATGATGCAATATGGAAAACTCCTATAACAATAACTGTATAAATATTTCATAAAAATAAAACTATAAACCAGTAAAAGAGATCGGATGGATAGACAGATGAAAGTTGTAACCAAACACGATGATAATAGGACAGTGGGGACTTGGATCTGAACTGCCTCTGGGGGGAGATGAAGACTGTGGTAATTAGGACAAAGAGGTAATCTTCCAGAGAGACTCCCACATTAATTACCATGCTGCGCTGAACATCCGCTTCGATGCCAGGGCCAGCCCATGCCACGGAGCAACTCCATGCTTGGACTTCAAGGTCATCGACTGCGATGGCTGGATCATGGAGCCCCCTAGCAGCGATGCTTATGAGTGCAGCGGAGCTGGTCCCACCCACCAAGCACGTTGTAGACCAGGCACTGCTGAAACCACAGAGCCCCCTGGTGGTGGTGCTGTACTGGTGCTGTACCTGGTTGACATGGGCGTGGCAAAGTATGAGAACGAGGTGGGGAGTAATCGTGGGAGCGGACAGTCACCATGCAGAGAGATTTGGGCAGGTACACAGACCTGCCCCAGCATCAGATATTTGGTCTTACTGTACTCATAAGCTTTTGTTAAAACACAAAATAGGAACCATGTGAAAATGATTTTTTTCATGCTTTGACTTATATACCATACCTGGAGTTTATTACAGAGAACACTCAATCCAGTGCATGAACAAATTATCTCAAACTCTATCGCAAGAAAAATGAAAAACAGGAGTTAACTAATGATGGCCAAATGAAGCTTCATGAACAATTTCCTGTATTTTTGACTACACTAGATGGACCTCTTGGCTTGCTTTGGGGCATGAATTGAGCCCTTATTTTATTAGAGAGCACCATCTAGTGGTGTCAGAAAATACAGCAATTGGTTCATGAAGTTTCATTTGATCATCATTAGTTAACCAGTACAACATAAAACATACAAACAAAAACAGACAAGAATTCCTAAAATTTTATCTTTTCTGAAATCGGCTGAAAAGAGGGCAGCACGTCCTGCAGAGTAAACAAGGCGGTCAGGAGGTGCTCCTTGCCCCAGCAGAGAAGTTGCCACCCATCTGACCAATGGACATGCTGTTCAAAGGGTGACATACTCTAATTGGCAACTGTGTCAAGACTGGACAGTTCCACAGGTAGAGAGTGACAGGAAATGTATACCAAGGTAAGATATAGTACACAGCATTATAGTATTATATATATACCCAATAATCTAATGGCCATGGGTCATGAGCAGCTCTGCGACCTGGCTAGACCATTTCTGTACTTTCATCTTGGCAGCTTGTACCAGCAGCGATTCCCCAGCACCATACATCGGGTGACATCAGCACGGCTCGCAGACAGTTTGAGGCCATGGCCTCACTTATCATGAAACATTAGCCGGTCATTACGGCATCGCACATGTAGAACACACCCAGGAGCCAAGCTCCGGGACATGTGAGAAGCTCAAGGAGGCGGGGGGAGGGAGTAACTCAAGAACTCCCCAAGGGCGTAACCTGAGAATGTTCTGGAGCGGCTGTGGCAACTTGTTTTCTGAGTTCTGCGGAGGTGCCCAGCAAAGTGTGAGCCACACACAGATGGTGGAATCAGAAGCTCAGAAGATGCTGGATGCAGTGGCGTCTTCTCTGGTCATGGAGCCCTATGGTACCTCTCTTATTTTCTCCTGTTAGCCCCCACCTACATAACTCCGCCCTATGCTCTGTGAGAATGCACTCCTGCACTGGACATGTCAGATCTTAAAAATATGTATGCTAACACCGGGGGGGGGGGGTGTTTGAAGTGGAGGAAGGAGCCATACAGGACAGCTGCCATCTCTTAGATCTCTG
>JAODLD010000124.1:7726725-7745798 GCA_026781065.1 Mormyrops boulengeri
GCGATTGAAGGTCTCTAATTAATAGGAGTAAGTAAGGGTTTCTTGAAATGAAGTCAAGATTTCACCTCTCCTGTCATGGTCGCTTGCTTCCAAGGGAATCCCCCCCTCCCCCAGATACAGGAAAGAAAAATGACTTCCTGCAATATCTTGGTCGTTTGTGAACAGAATGAAAGCTCATAATACACCACAGATTTATATAAATCCTGCTTGGACCGCATTGAACTGAATTAAGCAAAGAGCACCAGGGTCAAACAATTTAGATGCTGCAAATAGACGTTGATGGAAAGGAGAAAAAATATATTTTGGAAAAAAACTGAACAACTGTATTTTGAGGGCTCATTGAAATTTGGTACCCTCTATTGGAGTTAAATAGCATGATATAAACCTATACTGGCCACAGGCGAGTCTGCATCTCGCAGATCAACACAGGGCAAAACGCAGGAACTAGATGTCAGGTTTTCAGGTTAGTGTCAATACATGTGTTTTCTGTTTAAGGAAATCTGATAGAAAATAGTATTGTTTTTTGTTTGCTTGTCAGTTTGCGATTTTCCATTATATATCGAAGGGACAGGACATTAAATTTTGTGCTCATAAAACTACCTGTGTATATGTAAATATAATATAAAATTTCACATCCTATTCAACCAATATTTAAAGGTATCAAAATGCTGGTCACACTGGAGAGAGCCTCTTTAAAATGTCTCAGTTGTTCTCTCCAAAATGGCATTCATTGTGAACGATTTATAATTTTTTTTTTATTAATACACTTTCATTATATGATATTACTTGATTTGCAAAATACCTTCATTTTAAATATTCCAGTGTGAACTCGCTGTGATTCCTTGTAAGGAGACTCATGTTCCTGATTATATATATTATAATATATATTGCCTTTTGAAAATCATGCTAACATGATAGATACTTTATCAGGTTCACACTTAGTTATTTTTCAGAATGTCTGCAGCTGTAAAACTATGAAAGCAATCGAGTGTTTACAGTTTTGAAAGCTTTGGACTATGCAGATGAGTGAATACCGTATAAAAAAATAATACTTAGGGTCTCTCCTACAAGCCAGATCACAGATTATTTTAAAAATAATAAGACTCAATTGACTGAAACATTTAAAAATCACACAACACCGACACTATAAAAAACAATAGAGGAATCAACGTCTGAAGTAACACTACCTTTACAGATTGCTCTGATTGGACGGCAAATTAAACTTGGTGCTGTTCCATTAAAATAAGGAGGCGTGTCATTTTCCCCCACACTTTTCCATCAGGCATTATGGAAATGGGACCCTCAGGCAGTCCCTCTGACGCTTTGAATGGGGTCATGCAGCAACACTCATTTAAAGTTTTATAAATATTCATACTTCTAATTAATCCTCAATGGAATGTCCAATTAAATGTGAAATTCCAAATACAACACGAGTGGTTCTGAAACGTAAACATCGGAGAATTTCTTAAAACACCACCTTCTCTCAATCAACAATGAATTATTAAAAACCAAATTATCCAAATATATTACTGCTGATATGACAACCGATCCAGCCTTATCTCTAAAACATCTAAAAACTAATTTCCATAATATATATTATGCATCTGAAAAACTGTAATGGACCTTTAAAAATACTTTCACAGTCTATGGAGCACAACTGCAGCATGAGACTGAACAAGGCTATGTGATCCTTCATGCTCCTGTAGTCAGAATGACCCCTGAACCAGTGCTTGAAGTGTGCAGGTACTACCGGTACGCAGTACCTCTTTGTTTTTCTCTTCAGAGTACCAGCACTTCTCAATATCTGCTGGTACTGAATAACAAGGGAAATACCAGTACCTGGTACTGAATAACAAGGGGAGTACTGGCACCAGGTACTGAATAGTAAAAGGAGTACCAACATCTGGTACTGAATAGCAAGGGAAGTACTTGCACCTGGTAGTGAATAATAAGGGATGTACCGGTACTTGGTACTGAATAACAAGGGGAGTACCGACACCTGGTACTGAATAGCAAGGTGAGTACCGACACCTGGTACTGAATAACAAAGCAAGTACTGACACCTGGTACTGAATAACAAAAGGAGTATCGGCACCTGGTGCTGACTAACAAGGGGAGTACTGGCACCTGGTAATGGGCACCTAGTACAGAATGACAAGGGGAGTACCGGCACCTGCTACTGAGTAACAAGGGGAGTACCAGCACCTGGTAACTGGCACCTAGTACAGAATGACAAGGGGAGTACCGGCACCTGCTACTGGGTAACAAGGGGAGTACCAGCACCTAGTAACAGGCACCTAGTTCAGAATGACAAGGGGGGTACCAGCACCTAGTACAGAATGACAAGGGGACTACCAGCACCTAGCACAGAATGACAAGGTGAGTACTAGCACCTGGAACTGAATAACAAGGGGAGTACCAGCACCTAGTACAGAATGACAAGGGGAGTACCAGCACCTAATACTGAATAACAAGGGAAGTACTGGCACCTGCTTTTCCTCACTTCAAGCACTGCAGCTAGGATCCTTATTAAAAATAAAACATTCATACATTATCTTGTCAGTTTTTTCTTGTAGATAACACTCCGAAAAAGTCACCCTCCATAAAACACAGTCATTTTTCTGACAAAGGGACATGGAAATGTCAGACTGGTTGGAACGTTTCGGCAAAACCATCTGACAAGGATTGGGGCAGGGAATGGGACCTTTCACCGGGGATACAGGGTGGGCCAGGCGTCAAACTGACAGACCACACGAAAATATACAAAAAACGCCTGGGGAGGGGCCTTTACCAATTTTTATTCATCACAAAAAATGGGAAGGAGGTGTAACTAACCAGCACACCAAGCTTGGTCATGTGACTCCTCCTCCTAAGCCTGCTCCAACCCCAGCCAGCTCTCACGGCAGCTACCCTCAGCCTCAAAATTGTAAATCTCCAAACTGTAAAACTACGCAGCACAAAAGCCTGTGGATGGAGATTTTTCCCCAAGCATTTGACACTTTGTGATATAATGAAAACTTTCACTGTCAAGTATTACCTGTCTGACTGAACCACTGAAAACCTTTTATAGTTCCTGGTGACATTAAAGTTCTTGAAAATAGCACTGACTGATTTAGTATAAAAAAAAGTCAAAGGCAAACTTAATTTGAACAGTTGAATATTTATTTTATATACAGTACATACTCTTGCGTATCATTGTTGGTGAAACTTTCTATAAGTTCGGAATACATTAAACAAAATATTGCAAGTTTGTTATTATGTGACATTTCGGGGGGGGGCAGGGGTATGGACAAATTTAGATACCCTGTCTTATTTTGCTGTGTTGGAGAGTGGCTTCGACTCAGAGTGGTTTTTATCCACAATTCATCTGTGCGTCCAATCAGGAAGCCTCAAACAAAACTGCTTGTTTATTTGTTTTCAGTTATTCCAGAATTCCAAAGCACTGATGGAACAAATCTAAAGTGTCCTAATCAGCCAGTGTGGATGGAGCACATTATCAAAACTAGGATATTATTAAAAACAAAGACTTCATCTTTTTTTAGGTATGAGTCCAAAACTAAAGAAATTTCAGCAGTTACTCTATTATTTGATTTCACTACAGTTTTCTAGCTGCCGATAAATATACCATATTACAGCCTTGTCTTTTATTATCCCATTTTTTATAGCTATATTGCGCAAACTGCCAAGAAACAGCCATGTCTATCTCACCCCGTGGTACTGGTGTGGCTTAACGCATTGTGCTGATCCACCATCTGTAGTCATGCCTGACCAAATCTGCTGGATGTGTTCTGGCCATTTGAGAAAATAGGTGCTCAGTCCTCCTGCAAAGAGGGGACTGGCTGTCCAACTGCTTTTTTGTAACATTTTGTTCCACCAGAACACATCTACCTATTTTAAGCTAACAAATACAGGCTGTGAATCTGACCTCTCCAAGTTTATTTGTGGAACCATGAACACCAAACTCCTGCTCCAAAGACTGGGTACGCCCTCTTCTGAAGGAATCTCTTATTTTAGACTAGAAATGGACAACTTATAATGAGAAAATGTTGAATAGAGGACCTGTAAGTTATGCTATGCTATGCTATGCTAACTACTCATTCCTTAATTAGTTTTTCTGCTTTGCATAGGGAACCCAGCTGGGTGTGCTAGGTGCGGACATTGAACCAGTTGAAAGCTTCATATAGACAGGTGGTCCTGCCAAAGATTATTTCTTCAGGTCCAATCCGGTCATTACACCAACATCTACAGGAAAGTGTAGGTCCTCACTTCTGGCCAGTCCCATCTTTAATACCGGACAGAACCCTGTTAAAGGTACAACTTGCCACCCTAATCACACCATAAGCTGAAAACTGGATTTAATTATGAGCGATGCATAAGGTAGCCTGCAGAATAACCAGGAAGAACAGGTTCAGGTTCTCTTTTGAGGAAAGGAACTGTCTTTTGCAGCTTCACCCGACAAATAGCTCATTTAAAGGGGCACTCTACCTAAAAACCATGTTTCTTACTCAAAATCTAGGATGCATCCTTCGCGTCACGTGTCTTATCTCTGGAGTGGAGTAGCTACGAATGACTTTCATGATCAACAAGAGCGATTAAAGCTCTGGGTGGCTGCCCTGACCCCAATCAGGCTCAGCTGTGCTGAAGGATCTACTCGCGGTTGAGCAGGCGATGCGCTATTGGTGAGAGACACGGCAAAGGTGGTACTGACTCTTCCTGAGATCAGCCAGCCACTGTCGCCCTCTTGAGCTGCCCATGAGACAATGTGGTATTAAAAACTGTGCAGTTGGTATAATAAAGCCACCGCAGGCTTTAATTGCTTTTGTTAAGAGAAGAACAAACCTCACATTGACTTGACATCGGAGAGAGGACGACAACTATTTTCAACGTAAGAAGCATGTCAAATGTTATTTTTGGTAGAAAGCTCCTTTAAAGTTGATTTTCCAGGTAACTTGGATTCTGTCATCAGAATTTGGATAGTATTTATTAAAACCATAAGGCTTTACAATAAATGAATGTTGGCCATATGATGGCAAAAGTCTTCACTGCATGTTTTTTTACTTTTAAACTGAAGTCTAGCTGCTCTCTGAGGAGGTTGGTGGTGCTGTGGAGGTGGACCTTCTCCGAGACACGGACAGGGAGCGCTCGGGACTGTAGGGGCTCTGTTTGTCGTAGGGCTGCATCTGGACCTCCAGAAAATCCCTGTGCTGCTGGCTTATGGTCTGGCTAATGAGGCCGGGCAGGGCCTGAAGGCTTCCCAGGAGCGCCTCAAGCTTGGTCTCCAGAATGGCGATCCTCTTCTCCATGTCCTCGCCCCTTTCGTTCAAGTCCGAAATCAGGTCGTACATGATATTCTGTGTCTGCACACAGAAGGAAAAGCGGATGCTATGTGAGCTTATGTGCCATATTTTCCACCAAACTTAAAATATTATTTTTTCAGATGATATGACATTTATTTTAACAATCTTAAACACTAGGAACTACTACGAAATAAATGAATAAACATGAATGGCCAATTTGATTACGAATGGCCAAATATCTGCAAAGAAACAGGTTTAGAGATATTATCATGTATAAAAAACTAACCACAAATTACATTTGTGGGAGCCTAAGTGTTTTAAATCACTATAACACCAAAACTGAGAGATAAACACATTGAAAAAACTGCCATGAACTGAAAGTTTTAAAGTTAACATCATTGTCACGTGAGTTTCTGCATCACTGAAACCGCGTACTAGAGTTTTAGATCCTGACAAATGTCTAAGGTGCCCATATGGTGGTTTAAGAAGCCTTAACAGTAACATAGATGTTTTTGACTTGCGGTCTAAATCAGCCACATGCAGATGTGAGTATCAAAAGCTTTGAGCACTGGCCCCTCAAAAAGTCAGTCCAGGGCACTGATCACAATTTACTCTTGAACGGGGGGGTCTGGAGTGCCTGAGCATCGGCCCCTTTTGCCTGAACAACTGAAACTGCCTCCCTTTTGCCTTAGTGCCCCTTTCCAATCACCGATGATCACTGATTTAGCAAACCACAAGCCAGTTAAAATTTGTTTTGGGAGACACCCCAAAGACAGCAAATTTTACTGAGGGTCCCCTGACTGAGCACTTGCCCCTTTAAAAGACTCTGCACAGCCTTGTTCCTGAACATTGGAATTTACGCTCATGCCAGTCCTACATATATTATGGTACTGGTAGACCAACAGTGCTGTGACATCTCATTGTTACAAAATTACAAAAGGGCTAGTTAGTAGACACAGAAAATTCCCCAAATTGGGCTTAGCAGTGATGCTGTAGCATCATTTAAGGAAGCAGCCAGACACGCACGAGGATAATGGCACTGCTTACCTTTGCAAGGTCCACTAGCGAGTTTGCTTGGTCGTTCAGCTTCCGCTGCTCCATTTTTACACTTCGTAATCTGAATGCAAGACCATTTGAACCAACGTTTTAAGCAAACATGGCTGGTTAACAGAAACGTGAAGCACTCAATACTCTTCAAACATGCAAAGGAACATGTCGAAAATGCTTGCAGGAACCCTTAATTCTTGATGTGGCTTGGTGAATGACATGCAAGCTATACCCACAGTGGGAAATAAAGTCAACAGGTAGGTTATTTGTCACCAATGGAGAATTTAGCTCAATATTTAACCATTGAAGCCCTTATTATTATTTTTGGCCAATCCAATACACTAAGTTAAGATATTTATAAACTCTTTCAACAAGCAAAATAGTATATCTGGCAGTAGAAATCAGTTTTGGACACGTCGTAGCCATGCCCCCCCGCCCCGGGTGTCTCTGATTCACACCTCTGCTGATGTGCTTCCTTTTGCTCGCTGCCGAGTGACACTCCACCACTCAGGAAGGCTAGCGCCAACCACGGGAGTGGTGTGCCTCTCGCTGCCGACAGCCCGCTTCCTGCATGTGCCTGGGCGGTCTGTAGGTGGCGCTGATACGGAAGCCGGCAGAAAAACCCTGGCTCACACCCTCCCTCCTGCAAAACTCCCAGTCACAATATGACATAGCTAGGTTTATTTGATAATACCGGATAGTCTTAATAGGTCTTGATGGATTCCGCAGATATCCGTCTAGATATTCGTAAAATAGGTAAAACTTGTACCAAAGCAGAAGCATCTCATGTCTTCATTGCAGACATATGATACACAAAGTACATCAACTTCAAGATATTTGCAAGCTTCACCTTTCTATGAGCTAAAATGCTACATGTTTAATTCCACTAATTCAGTGTAGGGAATGATCATTGTGGGAATAGCCTAGCGTGCCCTTAAAAGAGTAAATGCATAGTGGAGATCTTAATTAGATGGCATGGACAGCTGTAAATATTCATTGTCATGAGAAATATCTGCACAGTTTCTTTTTGCAATGGACTGAAAAATGCCCAGACCAAAGAAAATGCAAATCTTTAGAAAGTAAATGGGGAGGAGGGTAATTTTCATATTTCCATGCAAAAGATTGTAATTTGCAGGCATTCAAACACAGGCAGACATGTGTGACTAAAATAACGTGGTGGGTAAGTGGGGGGGATGATCACAGTTTTTCCAATATAAGGACCTTGGAAATCATCGTAAAGTAAGGATTGCAGGATGAATTTCATTTTGCCGTCCAGGAGGACGGACATATAAACACCACATCATTGTTAGCCAACATGACTCAAAAATCAGACCATTTATTTTTGAAAATTTTTCAAAAAAGCAGAGCTAGCTCGATAGCCTTTTTCTCAGAACAGTAAAACTTGTTTTGTAAAGAGTTCTGAAAGGTCTCCATGCTGCCAGAAGGTAGGCTTGCCAGAATACATTCATCATTTGAAATTTTTTAACCCCAAGTCCCAAGAACAATGAAAACAAATGCAAAGGATGAAACAATTAAAGACTGAAATCCAAATAAAATGTGTAAATGGTGTTTCAAGACTGATTTTTTTTCACCAATGTCAACAATAACTCTTACAATCTGCTTCCGAAGCTTGAAAAGCAACTACGACTTTGCCATGACGTTAAGCATTAAAGTGTCAGTCCGCCAGCTAAAACATCCGGCCTGAGAATGCGGAGCCAAATGGAAATAAATGCATTGTTCGCATTTAGGTCTCATTTTAGTCATTATCAATTGTTTAGCTGCCATAAGTGCTGCTTTCCTCGCATACACATACAGGACAGCGGTGCCTGTGGAATTTAACGACTACATAACCAGTTTTCTCCTGGTTCCATAAAGTATTTCCCTGTATAAATTTATTGGTGGGTGTAGCGTGGTATGGAAATGACTCTTCTGACAGCAAATCAATTTCATCAGTCTGAAGAGAGGAATGGAATCAATCTCTGGCAAGCCCCCTAATAATAATGGTATGAAACTTACTTATCAAATGAGGAAGTGGCTAAGGATTATATTTGTTGAGATTGAAGGACAAATCCTCACTTGCATGCACACAACATTACTGGGTTGAAATGTGGAAGACGAAAATGCTCAGACGGACTTACTTTCGAGCTCTATAGCATTGTGTAGACACAAACAGGAAAAAAGAAAATATAAAATACACAAATTAATAATTACAACACACAACTCCAACATGTGACAGCTGTCAAAGTAGATTCCAGGGATGACAGAAACGGCGTTTAGGTTAGCAACAGCGGTAAAGACTATAAATACTTTAGCTGTAATTGATGCATTGTGATTTTTGTATTTCAGAGAGAAGCTGGTCTCAAGCCCAGACATTTCGCTTCAGCGCTGCCAGCATTTATAATCTCAACACAAACCACTCCAAGCCGCCATCAAGAGATCGGTGCCGGCGACTTCTTACTTTCCATACGGTGAACAGCGTCTGACATCCAAGACAGAACAGAAAACAGAGAAGAGATCGGACAGCTTGACTCAGAGTCGTGGTTACACAGATGCAGACTGATGGTGGATGATTGGTACGCGGGTCCCAGGACAAGCGATGGGACACGGGCCAGCAGAGAACATCAGCACACTGACGGCAAAGGCAGCTACCAAAGACATTTAACCCACTGACCTCCTCTGGCCCCAGTACACAGTGTGTTTAACACTATGATTGAGATTAAAATCAAAACTCACTTGAGCATTAATTTTTTAAACAAACCACGCCAACTAAAAACAAAACTGCACATTTACAAACTGGTCACATATACTTCATTTTGCTAAATATACAATAAAACTTTAACAAAACTGATAGGCCTATTTCAAACAGCACATACATGAAATTAAGTAAAATATCATTTAATTGCTACTGTCAAGTGTCTTTTTATCTTAAAAATGTGCAAAAAGAGACAAATGGCAAAATAACAGATCGCTCCATCAAAACAAAGTCTGATTTCTCCAGATTTTCTAAGCAAAACGTGAATAAAAGGTCCAGATTCCCCGCTGCAATGAAACAATATGGCAGGACACTTCTGTTATTCAGCACCGATAATAAACAGCAGTAACTGACGGGTCTTTATTTAAAGACTGAGAACAATTGTAGTACATAACAGTACAGGTCAATGGCAGGGAATTCCACAAGTGATACCAGTACCATAAAACCCATCCCTTAATCTGCCTCCTCAGTGTACTACCGTTACCAGGGGCGTAATCACCAGGAGCGTAGTCACCAAGGGCGTAATCACCAGGAGTGTAGTTAGAGATGAATGGATAGGGGAGCTAATGCCAAACTATTCATGAATTGGCTATTCAAGCCAATAAATACACATTTATTTGGGGAGCCTAAAGCCCCCGAGAATAACCCTAACTGCTCAGCAGAGCATCACTGATATGTACGGGCAAGACAGAGCTAAGATCTATGTTTTTATTATGTGAGAGGACAACGTAAGGTCAAAGTCATAGCAAATGAAACTGCACCATGCTTCACCAAACCTTTTTCCGGTCTTAAATTGTAATATTAATTATGTTTGATTTGGGAAGATTAAAAAGCCAGTTTTAAATGTCACTCTGCCAATTTTATACGAGAAAGGCGTTTGCTACAGAATCCTTGAACTATGAACTATGATGAACGACAGAGCTGACGAGGACCTCGCCGGGACAGGCAGCGAGCGGACCATGAATTATCCCAGAGAGTGTAAAGCGCGGAGCTTCCTCGCTGGCCGCAGTAAAGATCGGGCGCTCGTAAAATGCCGCTAGTCCATGTGCCCCCCTCGCAGATGGACTTCTGCAGCAGTGTTCTCCACCCCGGTCCCACCTCGCCGGGGTACTGCCCCAGTCCATCATTTTTACTGGGACTCTTCTTTATTTTAAAAGCAGGATGTTAAATCCTTCTCAGTAGGGATGAGGTTTTACATTTTATTAAATGCCGCGACAGTTTCACAGCCCGCTTTTGCCGCGCCGTTATTTCACATTACTCTTCCCCAGATATAATTTCATAATCTATACCTCCCTGCCGTCACCAACCTTGTTCAAGTCTGGCCTCAGACTTAAAAGGCAGACCGACCCTGCGTGCGTGCGTATGTATCATAGCGACAGCACGTGCTCCCTGGACGCCCAGAATCATTCTTCAAAAA
This sequence comes from Mormyrops boulengeri, assembly GCA_026781065.1. Classification (NCBI taxonomy): domain Eukaryota; kingdom Metazoa; phylum Chordata; class Actinopteri; order Osteoglossiformes; family Mormyridae; genus Mormyrops; species Mormyrops boulengeri. The sequence goes on from JAODLD010000124.1 coordinate 7,737,239, forward strand.
GAAGCAATACAAATTCCCTTTATTAAAAAGCAACTCTGGCCAAGTGGCTTCCCAGTGTGCCCTGCAAATTCAAATATAATTCATTCAGTACTTTTTTTAGTGCAGCAATCAAATCTAATATTTAAAAACACCACTGCAGTCCTTTTACAAATGTGTCTGCCTGCAACAGGCTCGTTATCTTGCTGCAAGAATGACCCCCCCCCACCATCACCACCACCACCACCACCACCACCACCACCACGCCAACTCAATGGTGCAACGTCTGAGCATCAGACAAAAATACTCCCGGACATAAACTAAATGCATATTGAAGTGAAACTGACTAGGGATTCCCAGTGGGGCCGTGCAGTCAGACAGCCTTGGACTGTCTGAGGTACCCCCCCCCCACACACCAACCCCGGGGTTCCATGGGAGGCTGCTCATCGCATCCTGCTTTGTTCAAATATGATGCTGCACTGAAAGTGTCTCCAGTCCCTTGTAATTTTACTCCTACAGTACACGTCTGTTAGCTACTCTGAAGTAATTATGTCAGGACTTGAGCTGTATAAAAATAGAAAGTAATATTGCTAAAATGTTTTGTGCTTCTGCGATGTGTGGGCACCCCATTCTGCGTTGTTCCCTGCCTTGCGCCAGTTTCTGGCTCTGAACCCCCCAGTACCTTGCATAGGACAAGCAGCTATAGGAAATGGGTGGGTGGATGTGTCATACAGCATACTTTCTGTTTACAATCTGTTACAATCACAGTATCAAATCTGGTTTACAAATCATTTGGATGTCACAGTCAGTGGTAATTGTTTAAGTTTAACAATTTCTCTGCACAATTTCTCTGATAGTTAAATATCACTATCACTTTGATTAGAGGACAAAAAAAAAACAACTGGAAATAAAAACACACACACAAATAGCACACCTTTCTTACAAAGAGCAGGAAAATGATTATTGTGGGCGAAGGTGAAAGAGTCCCATCTGCCCTAAAATTAAAATTAGCAAAAGTAGGTAGTTTAGGCCCAGGGGAGATTAAACCACCTGTTTGGGACCCACTAGCCAATGCCAAATTTAGGAATCACGTGGCTATTCGGGTCCTTTTAGGACCCCGCAAGTGGATGAAGAAATAATGAGCCCCCCCAAAAAGTTACCCCCCGCCATCCCCTCCCACCTGCGCTAGGACTATAAATACTGAGATACAAGTGGACAAAACACTAATATTAGTCTCATTTATGCCTATTTATGATCATGCTATCAGACCAAAACGGTGTCCTTGAAAACCTTCAAGGCCATCCTGAACAGCAAAGACAGAAACAACAGCAAAAAAAGAAACTGATACACTGAGGCTTTTGTTTCATAGGAACTTTAATAGCGTTGTAGGCACTTGAAGGCACATTATTATCCTTGTTCTGGGCATAAGGCCATAGTATTTGGCTCTGGCCCCTGATCCTCCAAGTACCAGTTTGCCAGCAGTTAGCATCCCGGCCAAATCCTGCAGCACCCCCTCACGATACAGAGACGAGGAGTCCGAGTTTCCTACTATAAACAGGAGCCCCCATCCCCAGACGCCTGCGATCCTTCACGTTAGCGCACGTGAGCTGGGTGTCGTGTTGATGTCAAACCTCAGAAATGATGGCGGCCGGGGAAAAGCAGCGGGGGCATTTCTACCATTCAAGCATGGTGACAGCCAATAAAACCGAGGCTCTAATAAAGTTATACTACTCAGTATTTCGGTGTTAAAGTCTGTGTGAGCAACACGACAGCCCTAATGTGTGCACGTTTTATCTCGTGTCTCTATACCTCGTGCTTTAAGGTCTCTCACAGAGAAAACCATTTCTTAATAAAGCTTTTCCAAACTATTTGTAAATTTTTAAGAAAAGTAAATAATCCAAAACATCTGTAAATAATCCATTACGCAGTGAAATGAAACTGACCAAAATAACAAGGAAGTAGTTCTGTGCAGTGTGACCCCCCCAATCCATGTCGGGGGGGGACACTATGAGCTACTTCAGGTTTTACAAACTACTTTAAATCTGAAAGACTCCTGTGTTTGGCTAAATCGTTCAGTTCTTCTTGTGCTTTTACTGGTTTGTATGTTTAATTGAAAGACTCATCCAGCTGTTTCATATTAACATTAGTGACACATGCATGATTATAGGAGACTGACTGATCAGCACCTGGCAAGAACTCAATGCTAAAATGAAATCCAGGTCTTTTAAAATGAAATGGTAGTTTACAAACCCTGTCCTAGCTCAGTGTCCCCCCCTAACATGGATAAGGTGGTCACCCTAAATCTCCCTGAGTCATTCTTAATGTTATTAGCACGTTAGCCACGGTGAAAATGGCTATGAACTTACATTGACTGAGATGTTCGGTTTACCTATATAAGGTAACCTGTACGACAGGTAAAAGCTTGGAACTCAGAATTTTTCACTCCAAGGATAAATATTTTTTAATTGAAATTCATGCAACATTTTCTATTCATCGATTAATGTTCCACAAGGTCTCTTCTGTTGTACCTTTGAGGTCCCAGGTTAAACCTAAATCACTGCAGAAAGAAACATTTAAGCCACTGTGGTCAACAGGATCAGCTGGCTAATACGTATGCAACATAAAACACTCACACTTTACATTCCTAGCAAGTTTAATGTGGCCAGAAACTTTCCCATTGTTTCTGTTCCCACAAAACGCATTTGTTCCACGAGACAACCTTCAAATTGATTCGTCTTAGCACCCCCTAGTGGAGCATCAAGGAATGTCCAGCTATTAAGTGGGGTGCATCACACCATTTTGCGGTGAGAAAAATGGGAGGCCAACCCATAGCAAGCTTAATTGAAAAGCTTGTCAACTGCCCACTAAAGATCACCTTTCAAATGACAGCTACAGGTCCACTTTGAATTTTAATTTTATCATTTTCAAGGGCATATGAGAGAATGCGATGACTGAGAGAAGGGTCTGCCTTCTCACAGCATGACAGGTGCCAGACAGGCTGAAGAAGCCAGAGACACTGCTAACTGCATAATTCCTACAGTGGGGAAGTCATGCAAGGAAGTCTCAGTGAATGTTCCTGAAAACGTAATCCCTGAATGGCAACACAGGTTCCTTTGACATACTTCGTAATGCCAACTGGTCACAGAAACATGAGAGCAAAAATATTTAGCAGAACTTGTTGCCAACAAGGCAAATGGAAAAGGTCGATAAACAGTGAGCAAAGGTGTCCGATAATAGCCAACTAAACCATTAGGTCTATTAAATCAATTTCTTCATGCAGTCAAAATATGTGCATTTATGTAAAGAAGAGTGCAAGGCCATGAAAAGAGCTCCGAGTTGAATATATTGATATGTGGGCCCAGATCCTGGCCTTTGGGGCAGTCAACTGAGCTTATGAGAAGCAGACGAGACCAGTCTGAACCAGTCTACCTTGCACCTTATTGAAGCATAGTGTAAACCATCCAAATGGAAGTTCTAGAGCAGGGGTATCAGACTCCAGTCCTGGAGGTCCGGAGCCCTGCACGTTTTTGGGTTTCCCCTCATCAAACACATTCAACTCCTTGTGCTAATTACCACACAACTCTTGAGCTGAATCATTTGTGGTGTAACAGGAAAAGAACTAAGCTACACAGGGCTCCGCCCCTCCCCAGGACTGGAGTTTGAAGGTCTTGTGCAAGAACACTGGCCATCAGTCTGATCCACGCTTTAAAAACCTCAGAAGAAGCGTTTACAGGCCGGTCCCAGACGTGCTCCACTTGCTTTCCTTCTGCGCATATTACACGCGTGACAGACATTTACAGCATGCTCCAGAATCACGGGTCTGGTTTTCTCCCCCCCTTCAGAATTGATTTTTCCACAAATGCGGACCTGTGGCACAGCTGGGAACGACAAGGAAGGACATCTAAAACACAGACGATCGAAGCGATTGGTGCTGCGGTCAGGGCAGCTCCCGGCTGAGGCGCCCGTTAATGTTGAATAGCAGTTTCATTAAGAAAAAAAAAGGCAACTGCTTGGAGCTGCTCTTTAAGGGAACTCTTGGTCACTAACAAATCAACTACTGTAAGCTGCACTGAGAGGAAATAGCAGGGAAAAGTCAAAGGGGAACTTTAATCAAAAGCACATCAGTCTGCATTAAGCTTGACAGATTTATATACAGACCAGCCACAGCCAGCTTCAGAGAGTTCTCCTGTTTCCGCCAAATAAGATCGCAAACGTTCATTTTTAGAATATCACAAATAAGACACCTATAACGATGCTGTGCATTGCATAACACTGGTTTTATGGCATGGCGATAATTGTTTTTAACGGAGCAGCCTCGCTTAAGACTGCAGACCACAGCTACACACAACCTGCCCCAAATAGCTCAGGTACAGGACACCCTGTATGACGTCAAGAGTCACGGAGTTTTAATTTATAAAGACGGAGTAAATTAAAAAAAGAAAACTATTTGGGAACAACATTTAAGGTGCCAAGGAGCCATCTGTGTCTGGCTTTCATCAACAAAAATATGACAGTTGGTGTCTGGGAACAGAGCCGTATTACTTAGCTGGAAGATATAAGGAATCAATAATTCATTGCAGAACTGCTGCTTTAACAGGAATACAATAAGACACATAAATGTATTACACACACATGTCCAGCAGCGGCATCTCAATGAGAGCATATAAGCCTCTTGAGATGCACACGCATTTACGACCTCATTGCTAAAAGCTGGACTGGTTTATTGATGGTGATATTACTTCCAAAAATAATGATAACATCAAAAAATAAATTGACAAATTGGTTCCAATACACCATTTCAAACCCCCGTGGGCACGTTCTATCGTGCTGTAATCTACAGAGATATTATTTAGTCAATAAAAAGTGTTCTTATACGAAACGAAAGAATTGTACAAATATCACAACCATTAAAACAACACAAAAGGCCTCCAATATGTCCATTAAAACAAGCGATATTTTCATTCTTATTGGATGCAATGCTGACTGTGTCCGCAAGAGGCCCGGCCCACTTACTGATGGATGGCTTGTAAAAATTTCCTCTGGTGCTTCCTGACTCGGGCATGGTCCATCTTCCTCACCAGCTTGGTGTTTTTGTAGATCAGCCATGTCTCCCTGAGTACGTTTGCAGCCGTGTTTTTCACCTGGAAGCACAGAGCGTCGGAGTAAATGGGAGGCAGAACCTGGTGGCTAATAATCTCGATTGTGATGTGGGCAGTGTGAACCTGGCACCTGCTATGCCGCACAGCTGGTGGCCGTGTAGGTATGATCATGGTGGGGACCACAACAGTTTTTGGGGGCACCAGCAGAATGTAGACAAGGAGTTCCATCCATCGCAGCACCTGAACCTAGAGTGGCAATAGCCCCCGGCACAGTCACCCTAAACTTTAGGGGCTACCCCCGGTGTGAAACCTTTAGCAGCATACACACCGTCCAAAAACACAGCAGGCATCAGATTTGTAACGAGCTTTGGACCAATTTTACAATGATTAATCCACCAATTCCTGTCTCTCTTTTGCAATCACATTTGATAATGACAAAGCTGCAGTCCACTTATTACTACGAGTAAGATACGGTTATGCTACTAGTACTGCTAATGCTGCCAGTCAGTACATCGCCCTGGTAGCTACATGCATCTGGCCTAAAAGCCGCAGGCGACACCTTTCTGACTGAATTCTGAATACATTAATATCGATTGAAAAAAAGTAGAAACTTAAACAGTGAAATGAACCTGTGCTTCACTGTAAAAATTATACCATGTGCACAAGAGCACACACACACACGAAATATATAAAACGATACATAAATCACATAATATTTCAAGCATATTACAGTGTGAATGATTAAAGGCACCCTATTTGCATAAAGTTCTCTTAGTTGTTGAATTACACTCCTGTCACTTCTGAGGGCGCTAAGCAGTGTGCGAAACACCGGGGGTTCCGACACCCCTGATTAACCCAAGAGCCCCCCCGAAAGCCCCAAAAGCAAAATTTTAAGGGGGTCTCAAGATCGGTATTGCGCAAAACTGGGGAGATGGGGACCCCCCGATTATTGACGGGTATTTCGCACACTGGCGCTAAGTACACTAGCTTTTCACTTCCAGGAATCAATCTGGTCATTCATGCCTGAGGTCCAGTCCTCTACTTTAGTGCTGTAAAGACATTTTTCCTCCGTTGGGGGAGGCGGGACCGGCCTATTCTAATCAGCATCACAGCAGACGGGCCGCTTGACTGTGGTCACAGATATTGAGAGCTTTTGTTCCCATCGTGGAAGGTGTTCCGAGGTAAAAGCAGAAAGCCAGCCCTGCTAGCACCCAGTCTAACTGAAGGGCAACAGGTCACAAGGGCAAGCGGTTAGCTAATTGTGTAATGGTTCATGACATCATGCTCAATCAAAAAGAGTTCCGCCAATGTCTCATGTGAACGACCACATATACAGGGCTCCCACAAGTCTTTCTGGTAAGGCAAACCTGCAATGTTATAAGGATGACTATAAACTAGCATTTCCCAGTCCGGTCCTCGGGGACCCAGAGACAGTCCACGTTTTTGCTTCCTTCCAGGGAGTAAATATGTGGACTGTCTGGCAGGGAGCTCAGAGAGAGCAAAAACATGGACCGACTGTGGGTCCCCAAGGACCAGATTGGGAAGCACTGTTATGAACGCATTAGTGTAAACATACATCCATCTTTCATAAGTGCCAAAAGTCACAAAGGTCTAACCAGATGTTTGCAGAACGTATTTCAAAACTGAATCCTTTGGAGCAAACCCACGCAACACTAGGAGAACATGCAAACTCCACACAAAGGGCAGCGGGATTCGAACCCGCAACCCTGAACACCACAGTACTGTGCACTGATCCAAAACGCAACAGCGCGGACATATTAGAGAGGTAATAACAAAGGAGGCAAGTGGAAAAATCCTTAAGCTCCAAGAAATGGTAATAAAATGAGATCATAAATATTTGAGAGACTCAATTCTGTCAGAATGCTGGGAAGTGACCGATGTGGTTCCCTCCTTTTATTTCTATTCCGAAAAGGGCGCAGCGACAGCTGGATTCTGTGCCAGGCTTTGATCAAACAAACAGGTTGAAGAAGCTAAAATAAAGCTCAGCGACACGCCGAAGCCAGACGCCAGGCGCTGGGGTATCCCTGTGTGCCGGCTCATGCCGAACAGTGCATATTGGTTGCGGCCTCTCCAGATGTCATTGGGTTAATCTGGGCAGCATGAGTATTTATGCCTAGGTGTTAACGAGGCCACAGTACTGGTGATTATGAGGTCAGCTACCATATCACATGGGGCTTTTACTAACCATGCAGCCTGTAGAGACTGTAGAGATTACAAAGCAAAAAAGAGACGTCTGTTATTGTCATTATTTCATTGCGGAGAAGATCGTTTTTCTTCCTCACGACTATGACCAGAATAAGCAGTCAAAAGATGGATGGATGTCTTTTTCCATAGTTTTTACATTTTTTTTGGCATATCTGAAAGTATTATCCTAAGCCAGCATCACATCAGAGAGAGGGCGGTCCAGATGTTACTTACTCTTTTGGTTAGCTGGGTGTCCATCATAAAGTTGTGTACGTGTTTCTCAGCTTTGGTGAGCTCCAGTTTCTTTGCGACAACAGCAACCACTAGTGCAGTGCATCCAGCCCCCTGGGAAGACAAAACAATCGGCAAGTTAAACTGGCTTTTTTGATTTGTGGGAAAACAAAAAATAAGAACTCTGCAAGGCAATGACAAAAGCACCTTGCGGTGGCCTGTGCATGTTCCGGTACATTCTGGACACACCCAAGTCTGACAGGACCACTGGCATTAATGCGTCAGTGCACCAACATCAACATTCCCGGTCTTCCTTCTACCAGCATCAAGTCATTCCTTTTAAACTGCTTTGAAGCCATCGTTCTTCTTAACGTCGATTTTCTAACCCAGCCCCCCCCACTGCCGCCCTCCTTCCACATCACTTTTTCAGTGCCTTTGGAGGACTGAGACTCCCCCAGAGGAATAAGTTTACCCACTCACCTTGGAGTGCAGATCACCTAGAGGACAGGCTTTTTATACCGTGGGTCAGTGCAGACAGCGACAGCCCCAAGGAACATTGTCACAGCAGCCACACAAAACACCTTCCTGTCTACAGATTTATTTTGGTGTTACAACTCATTAACCCTAAGCCCTTTAGTACAAATATTGACCTTTTTAAATATGTTGTTTTTATTTTTTTCCACTTAGACAAAGTTTTATATGCATATTCACATTTTGAACTAGCGCTGTAAGCTAATGGCTAAATGCCAGGGACATCTGCGGCATGTGGGGATGCACGGTGGCTGCACTGCAGCATGTTGGGGGCACTCGCAAGTCTGCGTGTCACTGCGTACATCCAGCTCTTAAACTGCACGCCCATCAACATTACGGTTAATCAGGGAATTGGCAGAAGCTTTTAACCAAAGTTAAAAGAAAGACTTTTAACAAAGTCTCCAAAAGTTACTCAGCAGTTCAGCTGACGTGTTTAGGCTAAGTCACCTACAGCTATTCAGGAGTACGGCTGATGCGTTTAAGCTTAGTCACCTACAGCTATTCAGGAGTACGGCTGA
>JAODLD010000124.1:7757275-7776338 GCA_026781065.1 Mormyrops boulengeri
TTATAAGTTCTAGACAATTTTTCATCAGATACTCAGCAATGAACGGAGTCCCTAAAGGGACATGGGCAAACAAAAAAAATCCTTTGAAACATTCTGCTGCTTACGTAAGACTGTAAAAGTTGTTTTGTTTGCACATGTCCCTTTGGGGGCTCCATAGCATAGAATCTACCTGGAATGTTTATAAAAATGGGTAAATTTGAAAATGTCATTACCCAGGTCACAAAGGCAAAGTTTGAAGAAAAAAATAGCTCTTTCCCATTTACTTTAGTCATAAGCAATTGGGAAATAACACTTTCTGCCCAGGAACAAGAAAAAGTAAGCATTTTCTTACATAGTGTAATGACCCCAATGCATACTGTTTTTTCTTGTACATAAGGCATAAACAACGTGAATACGCTGGATGATTCGCATTCCAAGCAATTTAAAATTTATCAATTGTTTATTCCTGCAATTTTCCCTGTAATATTTTTGGACCACGGCTGACCGTATGTAACTGAAACCGCTGAAAGCAAAATCGCGGATGAAGTTAGACCACTGTAACTGCATTCCCCATCGCCGCCACCTGCAGTAGCTATTCACCCCCCACCAGATCCCCAAATCCATAAAACAGAATTCATTATTATTTCTTTTAAGGGTGTAAATCATTGGTATCAAGGCAATTTGATTCAATTACAATTATTTAGGGAACAATTAAATGTATTGGAAATTTAATTTCTACAAGAATTCCATTCAATTAATTGATTACTCAGTTATTTTGATAAACCTAAGAATTCAAATATTTTTTTACTCTACTGAAAAAAGAAAAAAAGAACTTTCTTCCCTCATTCTCCACTGTGGAAAATGGATGATTGCCCAGTGCAATAATTTTCATTATTTTAGTAGCTGTGTCGTTAGCTCTGGTGCTGCCAACTTTGAATATTGGTAAAGTTTAAATATCAACTGGCAACACTGGCCAAGATTGACACATCAGCATATCTGACATTAATTTTTCCAGAGCTAGTTAGGTAGCTACCTCAGAATCTTGGCCTATGCTAACATAACTAGCAAAAAGAATGAATTTTTTGTATTAAGAAAAGGGGGCGTTTCCCAAAAACATTGTAGCCCTAAGATAATCTTAACCATTAGAGAGAGCGTTCTGAGCTACAAAACCACAGCAAGTGCTACCTGAATACAGGAGTATATTTAAGGAAAAATCCATAATAACCGATTCTGACATTACAGATTGATGCAGTTGAACTGACGCCTTAATAATCATCACAATGTTTATTTTTTCATCGCATCAATAATAAAAATCAGCAATCAATTTTTTTCCCCCAAATTAAACATTAATAAGAAAGAGAAGTTACATTGACCCAAACAGCATTCACCCACCTGCATTAACAGCTTAGAGGAAGCACCTTTGGCTGGATTTATGGCCGAGTGCTGACCAGGTCTGCACATTTGGACATGAGAATTTTCCACAGATTCTTCTCTAAGAAATTTCACCAGTTCTGTCCAGATTTGAAGGGAATTAATGAGCAGCATTTTTATATTTCCAGTTGGGTTTTATCATTATTTTAATCCTTTATTTGTTTATATACCCTGCCCCCACAGGACTCCTGTAATAGATTTGGGTCATTTCCCATCTGGAAGAACATTCTCTCAAATCCTGGGTTTCCAGGTCTCCCTTCAGGATTTCTGTGCACCTTCAGCTAAAGTTTAAGACATTAGGTTCTGCTTTGTACTAAGATACTGCAGCAATGGGGAGAACCTTTAGACAAAGCCATCAAGAACCTCCAAAGACGACAAGGGCACTCCCTCTCTTATACACACATACAACAAAAGACTTTCCTGCCTCCTGCAGCTGATGTTCTTCTCCAAATTCGCCCTAGATGTTTAAATTAATTTCTAATGGCTAGCCACATAACATTCTGTCATTCCTTGTGAGTGATGGTAACCTTTTGGTCTTCTCATGACCTTACTTTTCCTACCGATTTTGTAAGGAACCTCCGTGCACAAACACAAACTAAGATAAAATATACGTTTTGTTATGTCATAAATCACAGCTTTCCAAAGAACATGCATTTCCTATACAACCAAACACAATGCTCTGTCTTTAAACACATATATATGTTTTTTAATACTTAAATACTTTTAATACTGAAACATTTAGTTTATTCTTTACTCCCATGCTTCCAATCACCAGGGGCCCCTATCACCATGCCGCACTGCAGGCATACAGCTCTTAGCATTAAGCGTTGTGTTAGCCTTGCCCTAAATGTAACAATTAGGCTGGAAAGTTCAATTTTGTTTTCCATCAGACTATAAAATCTTAAGCTTGCCCTCAGACTCTGCCTGGTACCTTCCGGCAAATTCTAGCCATGAGCCAATGTGAGTTCCTCAACATCCACCAGATTCATGAAGCTCTTCAGCTGTTGCAAGCCCGTGGACAGTCTTATCTCAGCCACAGAAAAAACCCTTAGCACCTCTAAAGTTGCCATAAGCTTCAGTTTTCCCCAGTAGATGTAACCTAGAGTGGGGAAATAATCTCTGCACAAAACACCAGCATTTAGGTGCTTTATAGCCAAGAGAGACAGAAATTGATTTCAAGAAAAGAAATATATAATTTGTATTGGAGCAGGTTGGATTAATCAGAAGGAAAGAAAAAAAAACGTTTTAACTCCACATCACAGAACAAAATTACACTTTACATTTGTGCTTCATTTCTACCCACTAAGAATACTTGCTACAGCACAAGCCTGCTGAAGGGAACAGGGGCTGTCAGTTCCCTAAAAGCACATACAGTAAATGACAAAACTCTGCATTTTAGCCGGCAAAGCCACATCCATTTAGGCTGAGAGCTTTTCTGACTGCTCAGAAACAGAAAGCCTGTCCTCACTTTCAGACCTTCTTCTGCAGCAAAACTGGATGTTAAAGTTCATGGTGAATTCATCCCTAATTTCTCATATCTGCTTTTGTTCCGCAGATGTTTTCACACCGAGAGGAGGGATTTCATATGTGCCAGAACAAAATGTTCGTCTCGCATCATGTCAGTTAGGTGAACAAAACATCATTAATTTTCCCAAAAAAGCCACTAGAGATGGTTCAAGGATATTTTAGGATTATCAGTATTAATTGATCAATAATCTTTAAATATAATTTGCATAATTGAGCTGCCGAAATTAGCAAACATTTAATATTACATTTAGGAATATGTTGTAAACGGTGCAACATTTATTGGTGACCATTGGTGACTCATTTCTCAGATGATATCACTGAGTCCTACTAGGGTTGGGTTGATGGATGATGTCATCGCCCATCACCGATGGTTGACAGACATCATGATGTTGAGCCAGCATCGTGACACCCCCCACACACCAACAATTTCAGTCTCTGCCAGTCGCACACATAACATTATTTTTAGCAGGCAAGTCTTTATTTGCATTGCAAAACTGTGGATTAAAACTTACCTAGAGAGCAAACTCCACCTTACCTTAAATAATTCCTAATCATTACATTGTTAATGGAAATATTTTCGCCATTTCTCAGTGTCACAGCATGTGGGATGAAGGACTCAAAGGCAAGCGTTAGGCGAAAGGGGGGTTTCATGAACTGAACGGGAGCAGGGAAAGAAACAAGACCATCAGGACTCAAAACAAGAAGGTGGGTACAGGGAAGGATACGGGCAGAGAGCAGGAGCGACATCAATAACTGGACTGGGGCCAATGGGACAAACAGGTACTTAAATACAAAGACTAACGAGAGGCAACAAGCAACAGGCGTGGTTCATCCGGGCCACCTTACAGAGGAGACAGGAGGGTAAAGCGGACATGATGGGCAGGATGTAACACTCGCCCTGCACTGAGAATATTTCATATTTAGGAAAAATACAATCAATGAATTATTTATATTGTAACGAGTAGAGGAAACTTTTGCTGATTTACGGTCACATCCTGCCTAATCCTAATTTTCCGCATTACATTTCAGCGGCCCTAGTTTAGACTAATTACCTGGCTGGACTTCTGTGCCTTCAAATAATTAATTACTTTTTTCTGATTAATTAATAATAGCCATAAAAGACAAATAAAATATTACTATAAATCTAAGTAAAACAGTACTGTTGTTCCTGATCACACCTTGATTTAGGAAAACAGAACAACAGCATGCTTTACAGGCTGATACCTTTTTTAGCAACTAGCCTGTTGATGCCATTACTACATCACGAGTAAGCAGAGCCAGGAATCTCAAATCGTGTAGTATTGTACTTGCATAGTTTAGTAATTAAACTTGCTATTTTGAGTACATAAATACATACACTAACATACTCAAAATAAGTTTAAGTACTAAAATACACGGGACTCACGGTAGGTTAAATTGAAAAGTAAGGAAATATGGGATGAGTTAGGGGAGTTTAAGCTGTGAATGAGCAAAAAATAGACAAACTAATAAATTAATGCTACTTAAGTACTTAATGAATTTGAGTAGCCATTAAAAACTGTTGAAGAAACTATAGAAAAATGTATTTTACCTTTACTAAATGACCCAACCTCCCCCCCAGTGTCATCGTCCATCATGATGTTTCACTGTAGCCTGTCATTTTCCAATTAGGTAGGACATCATCCAACCCTACTTCCTTCCTTAAAAAGATTCATACACAACAGCCAGAATTCATAGTATATGTTAGGACCGGGCGATAAAACGGTATTGGTAACAATCGCGATATGATTTTCCTCAGTATCGATACGACAAAAACTCAATGAAAGTTTGATATAATTTAAGACCCAAATGCATCACAATGAAATTACACCACTGGCACTAGAATCACTAGAGTCGCTGCATTTTTAGTGGCAGTATCAGTACTTCCTGTTACAGTACAAACAACTTATATGCTCACTCTGCTCTGTTCAGAGCTGAGTGGCAGTGCTAGCTGGATTTTGCAGTGCCACCGCACTGTTACAGATTGCTCATGTACCCCTGTTTACTATTTCATATTTACCTCCACAGATTAAATAATGATTTCTAGTCAGCTGGCTAACCGCAGGAATGAAGACGCTGGCCTAGCAGCAGCCAAACGCAGCCTCTCCTGACCGCTTCTGCTCTTTCCAACTGCCCCTCACTCCCACACAGAGGAAAACAATGCTATATTGAACAGGTACCAGTTTCAGAGAGCATTCAAGCACACACACACACACGCACACACACACACCCTTGAATGCAATTTTCTTGAAAACTGCTCTGAATAAATGAGAACAGAAATTATATCAATTTATTATTTGGAATGCTGTTGCATACTAATGTTTGAATAAATAATTACAAATGATTAAACAAAAGATTTGTTTTCTAACAGCAACAATATTGGTACACTTGCATTTCTAATTTGGAACCTGATTATCAGCAAAACATACTTTACCAATATGAAAAACAAAGAGGCCAATATTAGCGTAAGTAGTACAGAGGTGGAGATGTATTACTATGGCCTGAGGCTGAGCTGTAATGCCACACAAATGGCCCTAAAACCTGGCAGGGAACACAAAGCCGAAACACAAACAACTGCCAGAGGTCCCGACGGCTGGACCGCTGGAATATAAAGCCCTCGCTGGCAAACCCCAGGTGGGTGGGGAATCTCGACACGTTCTCGTGACTGCTCCTGGCCAGGAGATCTCCGCATCGCGGCTCCCGCCTGCTTGCTCCCTTTCACATTTCACATTTTAAAAACTGTTCCTCTAAGGGCAAAGCAGCCTCGAAATTAGTCTAATCCCGCAAATCAGACGGGAGGCTACCTGTGAATCCCACAACAATCTGAAACTGGTGTAATTTACGATCCAGTTTTAGGCAGGATTAGCACCTCTGGCTATGTGTATCCGCTTAAATCAAGAAACACTTTGTGTTCTCATGGGCTCAGGTAAGCAGAACAGAAGACAAACAGGAACAGCTAGACTAATATCTGCATGGGATCTTTCTTTGGCCTCAATCGACCTCCATAAACCATCTGGTCACCAGCCAGCTGTGACAGGGTAACGGCGCATTTAATGAACTGCGAGTTAATACCGCACATCTGAATGTGATAATTTGTGTTTTGGTGAGACTCTGGCACCCTTCTATGGATTTCGATTTAAATTCTTGTAATACGTCACTGTAAGGTCTGCAGCTGTAGCTTTTTCCTTTGATATCGACACCAGAGCAGCATAAAAGTGCTGAAATCGGCCCCTTTCCGTAACGCATTAGCCGGCCGCTCGGCAGAGGGGCCGCTCCACCGTGCAACTTCATTTCCTCCGCGTGCTGTTTTTTTTTTTTTAACTGTGTAATTTGTTTAAAACTTGTTTGTTCTGTTCCACTGGGACTTTACCACAAAGGCAAATAAAAGAGAAGGCTCGCAGTGAATAGCGTAATGCCCATTGCCAATAAGATACTGTGAGGACGGTGCTGGCCAGGAAGGGAACCGGATGCAGGATGACGCAAGGAAGAGGGGGCTTTTTGGAGGTCAAGGGGCATAAGAAGGTACACGACACAGTGGGAGAACATTTCAGCAACAGTGAGCAGAATGCGACATTTAAGCAAGCACCTCATGGAACAACCGAAACTGATTCAGGGGTTAGGGTTAGGGTTAGGGTCAGATCAGGATTAGCGGGGCAGCAACTAACAGAAGGCGTCGCTGCACAGTGTCAGACCGGAGCAAATCAAAAGACCACAGACAGACTGCACTCCTTCCTGGGACACCTCTTTCATCCCTGCATTTAATATTTACGTTTTATTCATTTAGCAGATGTTTTTGTTCAAAGTGATGTACAGTCACTGCTTCTTATTTGCGAGAGTTAGGGGCCGGAAGACACCCACAGATGTGAAAATCCGCGAGTAATACTCGGGTCCATTATTACAGATGCAAAATTGATGGCATTGAAAAGTTTAAAAGTTGTGCTGAGAAACAGGAGATTCCATGATCACAGAGGCGGCTAACAGGTGAGTGAAGCCGTTTGCTGAAACAAAAATGTGTACCATACCCACGCCCAGGCGCATAGATCCCAAAGTTATTACTTATTTTTTACCAAAAATAATTTTTAATATAAAAGAAATAGTATGTATGTACACTATCAAGTATTAAATATGACTAATAATTATATAATTTTCTGTAATGCAAATAATTTTCAGTATTGTTTAAATATTTTTGGCTTACGCATCATCCAAAAAAATCCCATTTAATTGTTCATGGCCAGCTCTGGAATAACCGAAATCTCAAATGTCAAATTTGAAAATTAGTAGGGGTGACTGTACCTTTTATTGAGAAAGCAGGGGTAAGTCAGACAGTCCCTTTAGCAAATCGGCATTTAGAGTCCTGCTCAAGCCAATGATGAAATTTTCACAAAAACATTTTTTACGAGATCTTCAGATTTCTGACTATAGTTAGGAAAATTGAGATTTGTCCGTCCCACCCCTGAAAAAATGTTGACAGTTGATCAACAGGGGGGAAAGGGTTAGGACATGGAGAAAGGTCCTCGGGGGTTTAAGGCTGGGGGTGCAATTGGCTTAGCCGCCTTGATCCTCCGGGGGGGGCTCTTTCTGGATACCGGCAAACCGCGTCGTGAAACACATGTCAGCTTCCGCTCGACTGAGCGTGACGACCCAGGAAGCCGAGCTGCAGCATCGCACAATCCGCTCACGCGCCACCGCTACCGCCTGGGCTGCTTCTGGGGGGGGGGGGGGGGGGGGCTTCAGGGGACGGCGGCGCGCCACATGTGACGGGGGCACAACTGCCTCATGGTGGTCCAATGCTCAACCTGCCATTCTGTGAGGGATGTCCTGAGATTAACAGGAAACCAAATAACTGCGGAACCTTACACCATTAGCAGTGAATAAATTGCAGGTCCTTCTCTATAAAGTACCTGGGCCCCGCTAATATCGCAATTCAGACAGTGCAGCTGATAACTTTGGGGGCAGACTGGGTTGGGAGGAGAGGTTACTGACGCGAGACAGAACTTTGTGGTCAAGCGTTACTGTTATTAAATGGATAGCAAGCTTAAGTGGCTAAGCCAATCTAGGGACCACTTGGACTGTACTCCCTTGGACGCTTGTTTATTTTTATTTTTTGCCTGCTGCCATTATGGGTTTTCACTCAAATTTGCCCTTTATGTGCGGAGGATGTGCTGATAGAGCACTTTGAGTCCCCGTGGAACACCCTACACCAGCAGACACAGACTTATCTGCGTACAGCACCATTTACTCCCCGTTAACCCCTAACAAGGTGGCCTGGGATCAGACGAAGGACCAGGCAAGAAGAAAAAGGATGAAGAACCGGAGCAAAGCTTCTCTGCAAGGTCAGGCCTGTGGACGAGTGCAGCTCCAGCTCCCCCAACACTGCCATCCAACCTCCTCATGCGCTAAGTCCTCTTTTAAATAGCAGCTCTGTCGTGGTGACTACCAGCTACCGCACAACCCTCCCCCCTCCCAAATCGGAAAGCACTGGATGTAGGTGCCAAAATTACCCTCAATAGTTAGGAGGAAGAACAGATTCTCCTTCGAATCCTGAACTGGATTAAAAAGTATGCATATATATTTATTTAAAACACACACACTTCACGCGTGGAATTAACAGCTTTGTGGTTACTGACTGCTTCGACTTGCCTTTGAATTTAAAACATTTAGACCTCAAGGACTTTTTTCAGAGACACAAACAAGGTAAACCAGTAGCACACAAAAACAAGCCCCTCAAATTCATCATTCATATGAAAATTCATTTAAGCGTGCAAGATTCCGGTAATAATAAGCGGTTATTCACCCCGTCGTAGGCGGGTTTTCACTTGGTAATTGGATTTTGCCGGTTATTATAAAGTAAATACGTTTGACTTCAGTATAATCCTACTTATTCTATTGCTGCGTGAACGCGCCGTTTAGAGTCGTGGGCGCGCAATTTTGCACTTCTCCCGCTACTAAATCACTTTCTTGGGGGAATCATTTTGAGGAAATCCCCTTATGCCCTATGTAAAAACAGAAATGATCCGGCGAGCTTGACTGCTGAGGAAAACTGGCTGTTATATACAGGCATCGATAACAGCAGTAATTCTGACAGAAATGTTACATTTGGTGGCTTGGCGAAACCATTACCTGGATCTCCCTTGCGTGGTATATGATGATCAAGCCGAGGAGAATGATTGTAGAAAGGCTTATCAAGCATTTCAGAGCTAAAGAATATAGTGACTCCTGAAAAAAGAAATAAAAGTACTGTGAAGATTCGGCTAGGAAAATGCAAACAAATTATTAGCACACTGTCAATTTTGAATGATTGAACCAAACTGCACTCATATAGGACAGCTAAGGTATTCTTACGTCTGCTTCTGAAATAAGAACTTTGCATTGGAAAATATCTGGTTACTCTTTAACTTCTACCCAAGACAGACCTACTGGAGAACACACAACTTAAGTATAGTAAAATAAAGTAACACACAGGTTTTATTGCTCAATTTCTGTTTGGTCGTTAACAGAGAATTCCTCAAAAATCTTTTCGTCAAGTTTGGAAATGTTAATGTCACACAGATATTTTAAAATATGTTAACATTTATAGACTACCTGACCAAACTACCTATCACTATAAATTAAGATTTCACGAGAAATCACATGAAAAGACACAAATTGGGGGTTTCGCGCGTATCCCTCATAGCGCGTTACTCTGTTACTCCTTCGAGGAAAAAAAAAATCACCAGCGTCCTCTATGCGCACCAATAAAAGTTACAAGTCAATAAAATAAAATGGTAAGCTGGTTAATAACACACCTTTCCATACGCCCCCCAGGACAGCTCGGTTTCTATAACCATAACAACGATTCCAAACATCCCGAAGATGAGCGCGTAGTCGCTGAGTCGCTTTCTCTTCTCGAATAAAGCTCTCCGATGGCCGAGCTTCTGCCCGATGTTCTGGTTTTTCTTCTTGCCCGATTTGCCGCCGCCGCCGCCGCTGCATCCCCCGGCTCCATCGCCAGATGCATAAGGCATCAGGGTAGTTGAGTTGTGCTCCGGCTTGGAAACTACGACGTCCGACGCGTCCGCCGTCGAGGTCGGCTGCAGGGGCTGCGACTCCGAATCAAACTCGTGCATGTTTCTGCGGGAGGAGCTCAAGTTGCTGAGCGGCCGCATCACGCCGCCGTTATATCTGCAGCTGCTCATGGCCGTTTCAGTAAATGTGTTACTTTCTGCGCGGCTGCTGATCGGGCTGCCCTGCTGCCGACTGTGGCTCTGCTGATAATGGGGATGGTGATGTCTGGGTGAACTACCATGACTAGAAGGCGTGAACTCCCCGGTACTGAGCTGACAACCTTGTCTTGAAGAAGACACGGATGATGTTCGCGGAGCTCCGGCTACGGTTGGCGGATTCCGGAGAAGGATATGGCTTTTCGCGGCATCACAGTTATTGCAGGTGCAGCACTGGTCGTTCTGGTTGATAAACCGGCCCTCCTGGCCGCAGCAGTGCTGGTACTTATACTGTTGAAATTGCTGCCCGTGAAAGAAATCGTACTGCAGCGGCAATGGGGTTTCCATGCCAGTGCTGTTAAAGCCGCAGGAGAAGCGGGCTACGCGCCCGGCGAAGCGCGTTGTGTAGGTACAGGCAAGTACAGATGGGGCAAGAATAGGCCCATTTCGGCTTCTGTAGAATCTTAGCCCGACATCCGATTGGTCGTTCGAACCAAAACAACTGGCTTTACGTCACCCTTAATAGGATGGTTGCGAACATTCAGCCATTGGAATAAGGGAACCGGTTATATGCGTATTTTACTAGCTGTACCCTGTTATGGATCCAGTAGCCTAACTTGCGTGAGAACAGTCAGACTGGAAAATGCACAAAAGCATGGTATTTAGATATAAAAGTAATTATCAAAGGTAAGTTAAATGGCAGCTTTAACAAGATGATATTTTATCAAACATTGTGCAATGCAACGGCGCATACCTTCAACTTGGTAACTTTTCCTGCCAGCCAGGTATTCGGTTCTCAACATGACTTTGTGTGAATCAACTGCACATAACTCTAATGCACTTTACCAGTCATGCCTATGGCTACATATCCAATTAAACATAGCATGCTGCTGACTTCTTCAACCTTGTGGGTAGATTTTTTTCAGCTTTTATTTTTTTGGGGAAAATAACAGTCCATATATGTTTCTGAAACTTAACGACTCAAATCTCTGCCTCTCTTCACTAGACATAATCGAGGCCCTCATTATTGTAGACCATAGGACATAAATCGAAATATCAGGTTGTGATCTACGATTATCGAAATTTATTTGTGTTTATTAGACAAAAGTGTACATTAATTTTTATATACCACGACAAAACAGCATGAATATTTAATGAAATCAGTTTGAAGGAAAATAATGATAGAAGATTGGGATATTTAGATAAGTTGACACTAATGATGGAAAAGATTATTCAGGATGTGTATGTGCTTGACATTAATTATATGGCTTATCGCTATAATCCTCACTCTTCTCCCCGGTCCAATCGCGTCAACCTGCAGGGAAGGACAGCTTGATTACATTGCCTCCGTATTTCGCAAGATTCATGTGACAGCTTATTCCTGATGCCTAGGGGAATTTTAGGAGATGCATAAACAGAATTCTTATATTATTTATGTGCGTTTTAATTTTGGACGCCCCGGAAACTCAATCCCTCTCAGTCCGTGTATTTTAAACAAAATTATTCATTAAACCGATACAACTTGGTCGTACGCAGGCAGGGTCTGCAGTCTGCGTACCGCAGTCGCAACGCGCCACTTTAGGAGATGAACATGAAACACGCTCCGTCAGCACTATCAGATAACCTTTTGTTACCGCCGTGACTCATGCCAATTTACCTCGTCACGAGTGACGAGAACAAATCTGCTTGCGGTTTGACTTGAGCAAATCGGGGGGAAAAACGAATACGACGGTAGATGCGTCGGTCCTTTATTATCAACGTCTCGCAAAATAAAAGAAGTTCGACAATGACACTGAATGCATACATGTGAAGTTGAGTTCAGCTACATTCTCCGCTGAGCTGAATCTGTGTGTACCTTTGCATTATTCTACACACTAATTTGATTTCACCCTTGTCCTTTTGTTTATCATACACAGTTACACAGGTCAGAAGGAGCAGCGACTATCTGGCTTAGTTAAAGTTCTGTTTGTGAGGGCCGTGTGTGACTGATTCTCCATCCATGGTAAGATATCTTAGATATGATTCGGGGGCGAGTGGAAGCGACACCCCTGATAATCTATTTTAAATAATTGACCTGTTCCTTTTTCCACAAGCTTGGGTTAACTAAATAGCAGGGCGAACGGATCCTGCTCTAACTGCAGTTCTCAGTTTTGCCCTGATGAAAGATTAGATTCCTTGGTCTCTCCATCCGCACCTTCTCAAGTTCTCCCTCACGGTGGGACCTTCTCGCCTGATGAGGCACTGCCTTTCAGAGGGCGACCGGTGGAGACCTGGGTGCCTTGGGAGACTTCCAGGTCTACCTGAAACACGTTTCTAAAGTTTCCCTTTTACTTAGTGCAACTTTCCTATTAATGGTGACGTCAAGCGTTTCTGGGATTTCTCGAGATGAACCGAAGGCTCGTGATAAGGTGAAAAGGCGGAGAACGGTTTTCTCCATAAATCACCCCTGATCATTTGTGAAGATGCTGCCCTTCGATGTGTGTAAACATCGCGTCACGTTTGTCTTGCTTGTCGTGTCGCGCTCACATCATTGAACTGACATTTGATCTAAAATTTATCTTGGATTAAGAATCTAAAACGCTAACTTTACACAGCACAATTGAGACATTAAAAATAAACCGCAGGAATACGAGCTTACGTGGCAGCTAGAAATTTAGTACGGACGGATAAAAGTGTTTGATGCAGGTATCACTGATGTTGAGCTCTATCCGTCTTCTAGGCGCATATCATGTAGCTGTCTATATCGATTCTGGCGTTACAGTGTTTTCAGCGTATCCATTGAATTTTTAAAATATACATTTCTTGCGTTGGAGTGGCTAAAAACAAACCAAAAAAGATTAATGTGTTTATTGCAGAGCTTTTGTAATGATGTTCTGCATAAATAAATAAAGAATGAAATAAAGAATTATTCTTAAGGCTTTGGAAATCTAAGTTATTTTATTAAAATAAAAGAATATTAAAGTCAGGTTTGTGAACCCTAATAAGGACACAGTTAAGCACAAAACGTTTTAATATATCATGTGTAATTATGAATGTTTTATTAGCCTATAATTCTTGTTTCTGTTATGTTATGCAGTATATATTGTTAGGAATTAATCCTTATTTGTTTGAAATGTGTCCTGAACAAATTGGCTCTACTGCCAATCACGCAGCTCTCCGTAGAGCATTTCACATTGCGGTGAACCGAATGCTTTCTGCATTTGTTCAGATTAGAAGGGCACGATGCTAACGGTCCATAGTATTAGCCTGAGTTTGACTGTTTGGAGTCGTGCCATGGTCAAAAGTAACCCAGTCTGGCAGCGAATGTGCTTTAATCTTTTAGGCACAGTGGTTGCATATGTCGCGTGATCGATGTTTTCTACGTTTTGTCCTTCTAGTTCGTCCTCCGAATGAGTTTCCTCGGCATTACCGGATCCTCGATGTGGGACGTAAGGATAGAGGACGGCGTGCTCGACCTTCCTCTCAGCTGATGTTTCTGTACCAGGACATTGAAATTCTGATCTGAGCTGGCGGAGTCCAGTTCTTCAAATGTGCTTGTTCAGTATATTGCGTTATTTGTTTGGCGATAGGCTAAATGATGCATGTACTTATAGGAGACTTGCGTGTTTGCGTTTTATACGTGAAGTATTTATGCACATGGTTGCCAGCTTTGGTCAGCTGGATGGAGTGGATTTTCAATTCGAGACAAGTCTGCACACATATTTACACGCAAGTAAGAGTTTAATCACCATGGAAATAGTCTGTTGGGTTTGCAAAGTGCCTCAACGCTTTCGATGTAGCTAATTTTAGGTTCATACTGGAATAATATATATTTGCCGTAACTTGCGTGAGCGTGATAGTCTGAAACCATGTAACGCTACATGCGTGAGGGTTGGCAACCCTGTATACATAGGCTCTTGTGCACTTACACGTTTTCCGCTTATTAATTTCTGCCAGACTGACACTTCTATGGAATCTTACTAGTTTTCTGTGTTGTTTTTTTTTTAGCTTTTAAGTTTAGTTTAGTTTATGTGTTTGCTTAAGCTGCGTAAACTAATGACACGGCAATCAGTTGAATTTGTAGACCTCAATAGGCTCATAACGCGTCAATGCGTGTTTCTGTGTGCCTGTTCCATGAAGCTGTTTTCATTAGATAAGCAGTAATCGGCAATGTGAGAATCGTATAATCATTCCCACTCGGCACCTTAATCAGTGTTGCTGCAGTGAAACTTTTCTATTACCCCCAATTTAGGAAACAATATCACGGTAGTCGGTTCTAAAGTTTTCAGTTAAACCCTTCACAAAACTGAAAAAGAATCATCTATTAAAAATGCCATCCGTTTTTTTCCCCTCATCATCTCATAGTCTAGGGACGCTAAGGTGTCATTAGTCATGTCAAGGTTTCTCCGGGGCTTCTGGGTGGTTTGACGAACCGTCTGAGATACAGCCATGGTTGTACCATGATGGATAAGCACATCTATAACTTACAATGAGGACACGTACGTTCTGGCTGACAGTCTGACATCAGCTTAAATTTGTCAATAATATACACAAATCCCTTTAAATACAGACGAGTGCCTATTATGCAATATGATTACAATGAGAGGCATCCAGCACATATGCCAGGCTTAAATTAACTGCTGCCAAGATTTCAACGTCTTTTTAATAAATTGATAGACAATGAAATTGGACATAATCTATTTGACGTGCTCAATGTAATTTTTAACCCGGCCTAGTCTTTGAATCATACTAGACGAAGCTTTTATTTTTGTAGTGTGCTTTTTTTTCTGAACATAAGCACTTTGTATATGAGAAGTATTTACTTTGAATAGAGAGTTCTTGCAGTATCTTTTAATCTATATGGTCACTTGCGGCAAGAGCTTTTGATTCTCTTCAGAAAAAAAAATGCTGAGAAGGACTGTTCGGCACCGGCTGCCGAAGATTGACTGCAAGACCTTTGATTGAGCTTTAGCCTCAGACATCCGGAGCCAAGTTTGGTCTCAGACATAGAAATAAATCCCAGATTCAATCTAAGATTATCGAATCCCACATCAGGCTCGATGCTGATATAATGTGTGTGTGTGTGAGCTGTGGTCACCCA
This sequence comes from Mormyrops boulengeri, assembly GCA_026781065.1. Lineage (NCBI taxonomy): Eukaryota > Metazoa > Chordata > Actinopteri > Osteoglossiformes > Mormyridae > Mormyrops > Mormyrops boulengeri. The sequence continues at coordinate 7,772,510 of JAODLD010000124.1, forward strand.
GTACACAGTTTTTTGATATACAAGCATCCAGGGAAAACACCGGAGGGCTGATCTATAGTGCAGAGGACAGGGGCCAGACACCTGCTTTGGTCTCCATGGAGCTGGGGGGGGGGGGGGGGGGTTGGTGATTATGCTGACGCGCAAGCATTTCCACGGGCCGAAAATGATTCAGAGATCTGCAGCCAGCACAACCTCGACTCTACGGTCGTCTAAGGTATTCCGACACCGTGATGCTGTTATTTTTACAGGCTCATATGACTGCCGTCAGCTGAGGACGTAGGTCTCTTAGCTTTCCGGTTGTCAAGATACAGGACTTAACTCATAAATAAATATCAATAAATCCTAGAAATAGGAATAAATGTTATAAACTGGATCCCAAGAATATTTTCAGCTACATTGTCCTGTAAGTGCAAAATGCTTTCATTTCAGAATGGCATGGAAACACTAACATCGTCTATTTTCATATGGGAAATATTTTCTCAGCAAAGCACATAGATACCAGTGTGCAATGGTTTACTGTAGTGTGAGATGGATTTGTGGAATATATTTTTGGACAACTTGAAGCTTACAGGATGGTGTGCAGCTCCCTACTTCAGGGTTTTGTGCCAGAATGTAGTTGGTTCCAATCCCATGTCTGGCAAAGTAATGGCAGTAATAGGTAGGTAGGTAGGTAAACTTTATTTATCCCTCGGGTTAAATGGTTCCTCCAGGAAATTCAGTACCTGTGGGCACTGTATAAGATACGATATTAAACACATTTAACTAAACTTCTATCGTGGCAGTGCAATTCATTTTAGTTAATAATAATAATTATTTTTATATTTTATTTATATAGCACCTTTCTCAAATTCAGGGACATCTCAGAATAGAAGAGGATCTTGCAGCATGCCGCACACATAGTAAAACAGGTCTGCGACCATCCACGCGTCCACTTCAGACCTCTCTCAATAAATTTCATCAAGGTCTTTATGGGACACAAGTACAACCGGACATTATTTGATAGGACTTAGGTTGATGGATGGCTGTATTTTTTCATGAGTATTTAGGGTTGTTTCATGCTTCTGCTTCAGGTCAGATACGGAAGTATGCCTTGATTGTGACTGAATGAGTTAAGATGTTGTCCTACGATTGGAAGGCTGCTAGTTCAAATCCCAGGGTCAGCACAAAGATTGCCATTGCGGCCTTGAGCAAACTAAATCCTCAACCGCTCCAGGGCCTGTCTGACCCTGCTTTCCCAAAACGTACGTCACTACAGATAAAAGTGTCTACTTAATAAATAAAATGAAGGAGGAACTGTGGATCATTTATTCATGTCCTTTCATATTCAGTTAAGCTAAATTGTGAAATTAGGAAAGAAAATTTGTATTAGTGTTCTTTCTGTTCTGACATATTTCATGTATTCAGTGTGGCTCAGTGTCCCAGTCATTAAGATACAGATTTTATTAAAAGTCCGAGTAAAATGCAAGCACTATACATCCCTATTTTTTTTTTTATTTAACAATATCTTTAGACACTTACAGTGAGTTCCAGTGAGTTCACCCCATTTAATCTTTTTGTCAATCATCAGTGCTATGAAAACAATTGCTTTTTACACTAGTCTGTCAACAGTTTTCAATACAGCTTTACATTTTAGCAGTAAAACAAAACAAAAAACCCCAACACAACACATAAGGCACTGAGAACAGCGTCCAACGTCAACATCACAGTAACAAGAAGAACATAAAAAAGGTCTTGTGGTCTGGCGCCCCCTGGTGGGCTGGCAGGGCTGTTCAGCATCCAGCACCCAGGACAGTGGCACACACACAGGTCCCAAAATGCTTAGGGATCCTGACAGGAGCTTTTAGTGTTCATTGGCTGGCTCCAAACCCATTAGTAGAGGGAACAGGAGGGTGACATGGATTTCCCCCAATTTCTAGTCTGTGAGGGAGCTCACAGTCCCAAAGAAGCCTTCAAGAGGGAAGCCATGTCCTCTGGCATGGAGTCCTCATTTCCTATGAAGGGGGGCAGTTAGAGAGTTTCATTCAAAATTTTGGCCAAGGTTCAAAGTCAGCAGAATCCAGCCATGCAAGATGGGTCATAATGACCTCTGTGATACTCTAAACCAATCACAATAAGCTTCCCCCGCAGACTTTATTCTGATGCAACTTAGAATTAATGGATTATGCATCCCATCAGCCGGTGCTGAAGCTGCAGAGCCTGGATGGGTCGGCGCGCGCGCGCACACACACACACACACACACACACACACAAAGCAGATCCACATCACGACGACGGAGGCTCCAGCAGAACGGAACTCACCTCCCTCTGTGGCAGTCATATCCTGCTCCAGCTTCAGCTTCTTCTGGCCGACGCGCAGCATGCAATCCTCGATGGAGTCCTTTGAGACCAGCTTTATCACCTTCACCGTCCTGAGGGGACAGAAATACTCCTTCAGAGAACGTCTGGCTGCAGCCGCAGACACCTCTCATTCTGAAGACCTCACACATGGTGGAAACACCACGCATCACTAGCTGGTGGGAGTTTTACTTACACAAAAATGTTCTGAGGGCAGAATGAAAAATGACTGGTTCAGAGACATAACCAATCAGATTGTAGAGGTGAGTCTAAGCAACTAGAGGAGGCGGGACCAAGACAAGTTCTGCCGTATCTCACCATGCGTGAGGTTTTCACCACCCCCCCCAGACCACTCCCCTTTCTGCCCACCTCATCACACAGCAGGTGTGTCTCACCTGGTCTGGCCCACACGGTGGCAGCGGTCCTCCGCCTGCTTGTCGTTGTAGGGGTTACAGTCGATGTCGTGCAAAATAACCACATTGGCGGACGTGAGGTTGATGCCCAGCCCCCCCGCCCTCGTGGACAGCAGGAACACGAAGATGTCAGGGTCAGTATTAAACTCATCTATGAGGCCAATCCTGTAAGGGGCAACAAAATGGCTCTTACCAAACCCAAAAGGTTTTTAATATTTTTGCTTCATCAGGTTTCTACATTAAAAACATCACTCCTTTGTACTGTTACCCAGGGTGACTTTGGCTTAAAGTACTGGTAAAATATGTAGATTTATGGAATAATTTACAACACTCTTCATGTTCTCAGAAACTAAATCCTAACAAGAAAGATCCCCTTCAAGATATAAAATATTTCTCATTAGTACTGATTGAAATCAAAGATTGGAAAAAGACCTGGTCTAATAAAATGTAACTGAATATAATCTACTCAAAAAGGTTTTTGCACCTGTGAAATTACAAATATAATATAAAATTATACTAGTATAATTAAAGATGACAGGATAATGGTATTCAGTGGTCAAATTGTAGTGTATTTTAGGATTAACTCTTTGGCCTATAGGATATCAGTATAGTACTGAATGACTAAATCAGACACGTGTTAATTAGTGCAAATTCACACCAAGAACCAAGGGAGAATTTGCATGCTGGGAAAACTAGGTATCTCCCATTCCTATAGTTGGTGAAGGGGGTTAAAAAACACCAGCACAGCTTTGCTCATCCTTTTTCTCATTATCTGAGCAAAAACGAAGAGGGGCACATGTCACATGACGGAGGAAACCCCGTGGTGACAGGCCCAGCCCTTTACTGCCCGGCCGCCCGTACTGATGCCCTGGATAGAAATGATTAGTGACGGGGGAGGTGAGCAGAGACCTGTCGGCCATGGGCGTGGAGCCATCCAGCCGCAGGTAGCGGTGGCTCAGGTGTTTCAGTAGGACCTCCACAATGTCCAGCATCATGGTGAACTGGCTGAAGAGCACGACACGGTCACCCTGCCACGTTCATTAATGACTGAGGCACTGTACTGTTCATTAGTGACTGAGGGA